>PVIR01005998.1:0-51903 GCA_004026965.1 Petromus typicus
AATTTCATTTTATTTTTAGGTTTTTTGAGACAGGGTTTCACTTTGTGGTTCAGGCTGGCCCTGAGCTCAGCCTGGAACTCACATCACAGAAATTCTCCTGCCTCTGCCTCCTGAGTGCTGGGATTACAGGCATGAGCCACCACGCCCGGCACTGTGGTATGTGGTACTGGTTGCTGCTGGGCATGTGTCCACGCCCAGTATGGTATGTGGTTACCGGGGGATCGAACCCAGGCCCTTGCGCTTGCAAGACAGGCGCCGGAACCACTGAACTAACTCCCCGGCCCATTAGTTACTTTTCTCATTGCTGAGACTTTAACTTAAAGTTAAAGGGAGAACCCCAGTTTTATTAGTTCACAGTTTGTCAAGGTTTCAGTCCATAATTGGCTGGCCCTAAGGCAGGGTGATACATGACAGGTGGAACAGTTGGTGGTGGACCAAAGATAGCAAAGCAGCAAGGAACCTTAATAGTATCTTTCTACCCTTTTTATTTTATCCATATAGCCAGGGGTTAAGACAGTGCCAAATCTGTAATCATTTATTCTCAATCCCAACGTCATGCACTTTACATTCATCTGCCTCTGAAAAAAGCCTCCTATAACGGCGTGAGGCTTTGGAAGGATATCTAGACACAAACTATGACGTACAGTTTCATGTTTCTCAATTTAGAAAGTTGGAAGTTAAATGTCTGTCCCTGTTCCTTGTTCACTCAGCTCATCTTTGGCAAGTTGCCAGTGTTATACTTACTGTACTTCCTTCAAGATATTTATGAGTATACAAGGAAAAGCACATATTGATGTGTTGGGCTTTTTTCTTTCTTTTTTTTTAGGTTTTTTGAGACAGGGTCTCGCTTTGTGGTTCAGGCTGGCCCTGAGCTCAGCCTCAAACTCACATCACAGCAATCCTCCTGCCTCTGCCTCGCGAGTGCTGGGATTACAGGCATGAGCCACCATGCCCGGCACTGTGGTATGTGGTACTGGTTGCTGCTGGGCATGAGTCTCCACACCCAGTATGGCATGTGGTTACCGGGGATCGAACCTGGGTCCTTCCATTTGCAAGACAGGCGCCAGAACCACTGAGCTAACTCCCCAGCCCTGGCCCTGTTTCTAATAATTCTTTTTTTTTTTTTTTGAGACAGGGTCTCGCTTTGTAGTTCAGGCTGGCCCTGAGCTCAGCCTCAAACTCACATCGCAGCAATCCTCCTGCCTCTACTTCCCGAGTGCTGGGATTATAGGCATGAGCCACCACGCCTGGCATTGTGGTACGTGGCTGGGCATGAGTCTCCACACCCAGTATTGTATGTGGTTATGTGTTTACTGGGGAATCGAACCTGGGCCCTTGTGCTTGCGAGACAGGCGCCGGAACCACTGAGCTAAATCCCCGGCCCTCTAATAATTCTTTTAAAAAGGCTACACTTACAGTTGTATCCTTGGCTCCATCTATGACTTCCCTCTCCTTTGATTTGTTTTCCTGTTTTTTTTTTTGCGGTACTGGGCATTAAGCTCCAGCCCTTGTGCTTCCAAGGTAGGTGCAGTGCCACTTGAGCCAAATCTCCAGCCAGCTTTTTTTTCTGGCCCAGAAATTTCCTTTTTTCCTCTTTTCTGATACTGCAGATTGAACTCATGACCTTGCACATGTGAGGCAGGCACTGCAACCACTGAGTTAAATCTACATCCCTCCCTGTCCTTTGATTTGACAGCTCTATTTGGAGGCATCATTAGATGGAGGGGACGTATTAAGTGCCATCACTTTGCTATGTGTCATTCACAGCCATTGCTAATCATTGTCTCATTAGAGTTGGAAAATTGCATCTTCCTTGTTTATCAGCTTGAGTATGTCTGTAGAGAAACTGTTACCTTGAAGTACAAGTCATGGGAAAGGAAGAACAGGTGCTTACCACTCCATACAATCACCTAACATAGAGCATCCCTGACTGCTAGCTAAAGAGTTCTAGGAGAGGTCTCACTGTTTTGTGTAATTTGAAAATCATTTACTGATTGTTGAGATATCTTCTGTATTCAGGGTCTAAGTGCCCCACTTCCTGTCACATAGCAAAGTGAGCACATGGGTCTTGTAAATCCTTTATTGTTTTCTTATCCTTGGAATTTGTCTGTGTTCTGTGAGTTGCTTTTTTTTTGAGGCAAGGCCTCACTTTGTAGTTTAGGCTGATCCTGAACTTGGCCTCAAACTCAGCAATCCTCCTGCCTGTGCTTCCAAGTGCTGGGATTACACATGTGAGCCGCCCAGCTCTGTGAGCTTCTTGTACACTGTGGTGAATATAAATGCCAATGTTAGGCCCTATGAATGGCCCAGTCTTTTCTACCTTTGGCTTTGACCTCCCTTTAGGTTTTCATTCTGTTATATAGTCTAGTAATGGGTCAGAGATGTAGCTTAGTGGCATCGTACCTGTCTGGCAAGTGCAAAGTCCTAAGTTTGATATCTAGTACAAAAAGAAAAAGAAAATAAACAGTATTTGTTAGAATCAGCTGGTACAAGTTTATAGTACCTGACCTCATACTCCAGCCAAACTCTGGAACAGTAAGATATTTAAAGAATAAAGGCTTTTATTTTATTAATGTATGACAAATACAGGAAAATACACTGCCACCATATCTATTTTCTTTCATACATTTACTCAATGCCTAGATGAAGTAAGCAAGGAATGTTACCAGGACAACAGAAATCTCTTGTACCCATTGACATCTATCCTATACGCTTCAATATTAGCTGCTGTCTTTTAAAAATTTTTATTAGTAATGTGTGTTTGCAGTACATAATGATTATGTTCACCATGGGGCATTGGTATTGCACATATCTTAATTATTTGTAAATCTCCCTTTGCTCTCCTCCATCCACACACTCTCTATCTCTTGGACTCCTTCCCATTTTCTTGTTTTTTATTGTTTTGCTCTTCAGTTTATCTTGCGTTTCTCGTCTGAGAAACCATGCAATATTTAATCTTGTGTGTTTGATTTATTTCACTTAACATTTTAACTGCTTTCTGATTTTATTAGTTTTTTCTGTCCTCTTTCATTTTAGTCACTAAAAGTTGCCCAGCCTATTCTTGAACTTGCAGTCCTCTTTCCTGAGTCTCCCAGAATGCTTGGATCAAAGCATCACTACCATGCCCAGCTCTTTCTGATGTTTGTGTAGACAACATCTCACAGTGTTGGGCTTCCTCAGGTCTGGCTTCCTCAGTCAGTATGACTTTTCCTAGGTTCCTCTTTAGCCCCATTATGCTGTAAATTCCATTTTAAAAAAAAATTTTTTTTTTTTTTTTTTTTGAGACAGGATCTTGCTTTATAGTTCAGGCTGGCCCTGAGCTCACTACGTAGCCCAAGTGGGCCTGGAACTCACAGCAATCCTCCTGCCTCTGCCTCCTGAGTGCTGGGATTATAGGCATGAGCCACTATACCCAGCATTGTGATGGCTGGTGGGTGTGAGTCTCCAGGTCGGTATTGTTGCATGTGGTTACTGGGGATTGAACTCAGGACCTTGCACTTGTAAGGCAGGCGCTGGAACTACTGAGCTAAATTCCTTATTCTCAGTGCTTTGTAATCTTCCCTTTTTGTCTTTTTTAGTACCTGAAATCAAACTCAGGGCCTTGCCCTTGCCAGACAGACACTGAGCTGCTAAGCTACATCCCTGTACCTATAATTTTTTGTTGTTTAAATATACCACAGGTATTTTTAAGCTTTTTAAATTAATTTTTAACTGATACAAATGAACATTAAAGTTGAATAAATGCAATATCATGTTGTGTTTCAATGCATGCGTATGTTACGTTATGCTTGTTAGGTTAAATTATATCTATTGCTTCAAACATCATTTAAGAAATACATGTGCCAGGGCTAGGGAGTTAGCTCAGTGGTTCTGGTGTCTTGACTGGCAAGTGCAAATCCTGAGTTTGATCCCTGTAACTTCATACCACAATGCCAGGCCTGGTGACTCACACTTATAAGGCCAGTACTTGGGAGGCAGCAGGATTGCTGTGAATTCAAGGCTGGCTTGGGCTACATAGAAAGTTAAGGCTAGCCTGAGCTACAAAGTGAGACCTTGTCTCAAAAAAGAAGAAAAAAAAAAGAAAGGTACACATGCCAGTTTCCTTATACACTATATTGTATAGAGGTATTTGAATCATTTCCGGTTTGGGGTATTTAAATACATTTGGCCTGTGTCTGTGAGTTCTACATTTGCATATCTGACCCATCATGGTTTGAAAATATTTAAGAAAAAAGAGTTGTGTTTGTACTGAAGACATCTTAGATTTTTTGCCTTTATATATAATTTCCTAAACAATGTAGTGTAACAACTATTTACATAACATTTTCATTGTATCAAGTGTTCTGAGTCATGTAGAGATGATTTAAAGTATACAGGAAGATGTGTATAAGTCAGATGGGAATAAGGTACTGCTCTGTGAAAGATTTGAGCACCCATAGGTTCGGGTGTCCATAGGGCTCCTGGAACCAATCTCTGGGCTGCCCTGCTTACACCTTCTGTCCATGATCCTGAGCAGAAACATCCTAAGGCTGGGGCTTAGAGGGCAGTGGTCAGTGCTGCAGAAGCATAGGTGGAAGCAGTACTTGGGTGCCCAGAGGAGGACAAAGGTGGTGGGCACGTAGGGAAGGACTGAGGAACTGGCAGAGTAGCCTGTCTAGGCAGGGAACAGGCAAGTGCTAAGGCTGGGAACAGCAGCAGCTCCAACCCTTATGTGCAGTGTTGTTAAATAGCCATCAGCCTTGTGGGGAAGGTGAGAACTTCTTAGCTCTGGTTTTTCTGGTAGAGATGTTGAATGGTAGACCTACAGGAAGTGGGATAGCAGCTCTAGGCTCTGCTTTTTACCATCTCCAGAGCCGTGAGTAGATGAAACAGGTCCTGTGAGGCTCTAGAAAAGGCTATACTAGAACCCATTTAGAAGGGCACCACCTGACTAGGAAATGTAATAACTATAATAGTATTGGTTTTTGAGTTCTTGTTATGAGACATTTTACTAAGTGATTTATATGGAGTTCTTTTTTCCTTGAGACAGAATCTTGCTATGTAAGTTCAGGCTGGCCTTGAAATTGAAGTGATCTTCCTGCCTCTGTCTCCCAAGTACTGGGATTACAGATATGCCTCCTCTGTAATTTGGGGCAGCTTGCCCTCTGCAGTTCAGTTTACACATCTGGCTGTATAGGGGTTTTTAAGAGTCCTTACAATGACTCTGGATCTTCTATTCTGCTTTCTTCATTTCATAGAAGAGGAAAAGGAGTCTTATCCTTTAGGTCACAAAATAGCAGAAAAGTAAAACCTTAAGGATCATAAACGCCATCAAACCTGGTGGTGCATATTTGTAATCTCAGCACTGTGGGAGGCTAGGGCAGGAAGACTGTTAAGTTTGAGCCCAGCCTTGAAAAATTTTTTTTGAGGCAAGTTCTCACTTTGTAGTTCAGGCTGGCCCTGAACTCACTAGCCCACGCCAGTCTTGAACTCACAGCAATCCTCCTGCCTCTGCCTCCCAAGTGCTGGGATTATAGGCACGAGCCACCACACCTGGCATGTGGTTTCTGGGAATCGAACTCGGGACCTTGTGCTTGCTGGGCAGACACCAGAACCACCAAACTAAATCCCTGGTCCTAGCCTTGAAATTTAATGAGGCTCTGAAAAAATAAAAAGTGACATAGGCTGGGAATGTAGAGCTCAGTGGGAAGGCCCTGGATTCAATACTAATACCTCCCCAAGGAAAGGCAGAAGCAATTAGATTCAGGTTTTCTATCTACTGCCTAGAGTGAGGAGGAGATTCTCAATGTGCCAGTGACAAGTGTGCTCCTTTGTGAAGTTATGTTGTCCAGTCTCGTGCATAGCCTGACTGCCTGACCTCGCCTGGCCTCACCTTACCTTGCACAGCTTGGTCGGGAAAGTTTGAGGCATTCGACAAGGAGCATAACCCTGGCCTTGTATTTTCACTCCTTTGGTCCCTGTCTCCATTTCTTTGTTCTCGTTGATCACTGTGGAATAGTAGGTAGTACCCAGTGTGTTCCACAGAGGTATGCAGGCTCCTTCCCACTTCCCATTTCCATTTTCTTCCAGGTGCCTTTGTTTTACTGTTGTAAGATTTGTGTGTGTGGCTATAATAGGTGGATCCTGTGCTTTGTTATTTCCTCCCCTTGGCAGAGGCTGAAAAAAGTATGGGATGAGAGGCTGTGGGGCAGCAGCCCAGTTCTGTGCTCAGGAAAGCTGATGGCGGTGGAACAGATGTCTTCTGGGATGGCTCTTTGGCTCTTTCTTGCCTAGTCTTAATTGTTTAGGATATGGGGAGTAAGGAGAGCAGTAACTGGGGTACCTCTGGAAAGTCCCAAGTTGCCTCTTGAAGATGAGACCAGCCCTTGTGGCCTTTGTGCTACCTTGTTTTGTTTGTGTTGCTGTCCCAGACTCAGGATAAGCGTCACTTTCTAAGTTGCGCAGACTTTTCTTTTGGTTTTGTCAGTCAGTGTGAGGTATGTTGGGCTGAGATTTGGAGTAACTTCCCCCTGCACTTCAGATCTCTGGGTTCAGGATGCAAAGGTTGGTTTGATGCTATCTCCGTGCCCTGTGCTTCAGGACTGTGGGTGGAGTGACACAGTCTCGTTGCCCACAGTGCTGTATACTGGGGAGGGAGGACATTGCTGAGAGGTTCTCTTTCAGCAGGACCTGAAAGAAAACAGGACATTTATCAGGGAGAGAACTGTGACTTTTGAGGCCTTGAAGGATGTTTGGGGCTGATGCATCTTTGCCAGAAAGTGAGGTAGAGCAAGGGCTCACAGATTGGAAGCAGCAAGGCACTGGGGGAAAAGAAGAGCTTGCATGCTTTTTCTCACTTTTCTTTCTCATTGCCCACAGGAAGGTAGGTGCTGCTCTGTCCTGTGAAGCTGAAGCTTCAAGGGCCAGTGAGCAGAAGGACGTTGTTAACCAAGTCCATTGACCCTGTCTTGTTTTTTAGAGTGAAATGTGTAAAAACAGAATATTATCTGTCTAGTTTGTGAATATAGCTTGTGATAGTTTGTCATAATGACTGTTTATAAGTGACAAAGCATTCATGTAATTGCCTTATACTGAGGAGAATTATCTTGTACTGATTTAATTTATGAACATTAGTGAATGCAGACTATTTTGGATTGTACAACTAAGCAGAACTTTTTGGCATGGATTTTAAGATCAAGATCAAAATTTTGAGATGTGATGTTCTGGAGCATGTGTGGACTGTTTGTAATGAGCAGAACTGTCATATTTTCTTTGTTCTGGGCTGGGGATTTAGCTCAGTGGTTCTGGCGCCTGTCTTGCAAGCTCAAGGGCCCAGGTTCGATCCCCGGTAACCACATACCATACTGGGCATGGAGACTCACTCCCAGCAGCAATCAGTACCACATAACACAGTGCTGGGCGTGGTGGCTCACGCCTGTAATCCCAGCACTCAGGAGGCAGAGATAGGAGGATTGCTGTGATGTGAGTTGGAGGCTGAGCTCAGGGCCAGCCTGAACTACATACAAGCGATACCTCGTCTCAAAAAAAAAAAAAAAAAAAGCAAAAAAAAAAATTTTTTTTCTCAGACAGTTCTTTGTATGGTGTCCCATATTAACATTTTTTTGTTTTGGTTTTTTGAGGCAAGGTCTTGCTTTGTAGTGCTTGTTGGCCCTGAACTCACTGTGTAGCCCAGGTGAGCCTAGAACTCACAGCAATCCTCCTGACTCTGCCTCCTGAGTTGCTGGTATTATAGGCATGAGCCACCACACCTGGCATTGTAGTATGTGATTTTGATGGCTGGTAGGCTGAGTCACTACGCCTGGTATTGTTGTATGTGGTTACCAGAGATCGACTAGGGACTTTGCTCTTGGAAGGCAGATACTGGAACCATTGAGCTAAATCCCTGCCCCCTACACTAACCTTTTCTAAGAAGTGATAACCCACTTCTTGTGCAGAAGACCTTGGATAAATCATCACTTGATACTTTGAGGTAGAGCAGAGCTCTTCTGTGATCTGGAGTGCTTTCCCTGTGATGTTGCATGCTGAGCCCTCTCTTCCCCTCCAGTTGGAAACACTTGTTCTGCTTTATGGGTGAGAGGCCAGAGATATGTAAGCACTTGTTCAATGCTTATCCTGTACCTTGGAGAAGGCCAAGGTGATGTGGCCAAGTGTGCCATGAAAGAGAGAAGGGTGAGTGGCCGGACACAGACCCTTTGAGTCCTAGACCTAACTCTAGCCATCATAGGCAACTTCTAGGTATCTTTACTGGGGAAAAGATACTTGCTACAGCTGCTTGTGCAGGGAAAAACTTTCAGGAAATGTGGAAAGGGTCGGAGAGAGGTACAGGAGTTTGGGTACAATGAATTGGTCAGATTCTGAATATACCTTTGAAGGAAGAATGAAAAGAGGATAAACAGGTGTCTTGGTCTGTTTGATGCTGCTGTAACAAAATATCTGAAATTTGGTCAGAATGAACAGAAATTTATTGGCTCACAAATTTGGAGGCTGAGAATTCCATTATGAAGGTGTAGGCATTGGTGAACACTTTCTTGCTTCATTGCCATGTGGCAGTAGGTAGGAGGACAGAAGAAATGAGAGGGATGGTAGGAGGGGGCTGCATTGTCCATTTTTTAGTGATACTAATCTTGAACTCTTAAAGATTCCACATCTTAATACTGTTATAATGGCAGTTAAGTGTCAGCATGAGTTTTGGGGAAACAGTTAAACCATAGCAATCAGTGAAAGAAACTAAGGAGTCTAAAAACGTGAGACGATGTTGCTGTTATTAGTTGAGATGGGGAAGTCTGCAGGAGCAGCAGGTTTGGGAGAGACAGAAGGTACCTATTAGATTGTCAGGTGACAATGTGGATGGAGTCGGAAGTGGGTCCACAGAGTTCACTGAAGGGCTGTGGAGCACCAAGATTTCTCTGAAGATCACACAGAGCTAGCAAAGGACACAAGTATCAGAAGAACCTGAACAAGAAGAACTTGAAATATTTTGTGCAGAAAGAGTGACCAGCTCTGTTGGCACATTTTATGGAATTCTAAGAGTATGGGATCAAGATTAGACTCTTGAATTTGGTAGTGTGGAGATCCTTGATGATGAGGGAAACATTTATTGTATTATCTATAGGAGGAAGACACTGCTGTTCTCTCTTAGAGTTTGACGACTTTCTCACATGGCTGATCATCGTACAGTTGGATCTACCCTGGGCCCATGTAGAAGATGCTGTTGAAGAGCCTTGTTTTTTTTTTTTCTTTTTTTCTTTACTTTGTTGAGACAGAGTCTGTCTTTGTAGTTCAGGCTGGTCTTGAACTCACTATGTAACCCAGGCTAGCCTCAAAGTCATGGACATCCTCCTGGTTCTGCCACCTGAGTGTTGAGATTATAAGCATGATTCACCATGTCCAGCCAAGAGCATTCTACACTAGAGGAAAGGTTGAGAAGAAATCACATCAGGCATATTAGAGATACTGGGGGAATGAGAATTAACCTTTAGCCCTTCTTTACCTTGAAAACACAGAAAATATGAGTGTATCCACACAGAGGCTGAGCCTCATGGTAGAGTAGAAAACTGGACCAAGCTCCTTCCAGGCCTCTGCCTCCAGCTTCTATAGGCTAGGTGAGCGATGCAACTCCCAACATGTTAGATGGCAAATGTACTGAGTTTGTGTCCCTCAAAATTGAAGAATGAATTTCAAGGAACAGTGGAGGTTAAGAGTAGGAAAGATTTATTGAGAAATAGCTCCTGAGAGGAGAGGATGTGTGCCGACAAAGCCTTAATGGATAGTGAGCAGTGACAAGGTGTCCACATTTTGAGATCACTTAAGTATTTTATGACTTTGACCATTTCCTGGGCAGTGTAAGCGGGTGAGAAGCCACCTGAGGAAGACTGATAAAGTGTATAGAGATAACACTAAGGGTTCTTCTGGTCCTAAGACAGAGGGGAAAGCTTCAGAGAAAGGAATCACTTAAGTGAGTTTGGTACCTTACCAGTGCCATTCTATGCTGGTGAAGAAGGGATTGGGGAGGAAGCAGGCAGAGTGGTCAGGAGGTGATGGATGATTTGATGAGGAAAAATGGGAGGTAAAGACAACTCCTGACTACTGGGGTTAGGCCTGAACCAGAGTGGATTTCCTTCTTGAATAGCAGGGGTAGTTATGCCACTGTTCCCTGAGACCTGAGTTGGCAAACTTTTCTTGCAAAGAATAGGTAATGAACATTTCAGTCTTTATACACCAAGAAGCAACACGAAGCATAAAATAATTTACTTATTTTTTATGGTGCTGAAAATTACACCTGGGCCCTTGGGTATGATAGGCAAGTTGTTCTACTGCTGAACTGTTTCCAGCCTAAATTCATAGATTGACATTGATAAAGTAAAAATAGCCAATGTTTACAATGATAGAGTGCTTGTCTATCCTATATGAGTCTCTAGGTTTGAACCCAAGCCCCTCCCTTCTCCCAAAAATATGAAATAGATTTTTTTTTTCTGTAATACAGATTTACTAATCAGAATAATAACAACTTGGGAGGAATGACATTTTGCTTCATTGAGATTCAAAGTTAGCATGCCCTCGTCATACAAATTTTTGGGTAAACAAACAAAAAATTACTGGAAACATTTGTTTGATACTCCTGATCTGTGATATAATTTTCTGTATTTTAACTTTGAAAAAAATCATCACGCTGATAGGCATGGCCACTCTGTAGTTACAGTCTGTGTGAACATATGCTTCATCTTTTCATTAAAAAGTTTTTTTTATGTGTGATATTGGGGATCAGGCTCAGAGTCTCCTGCATTCTAGGCAAGTGTTTTGCTGCTGAGCTATACCCCGGTCTCCCTAAAGCATATTATGTATCTTTGTTGAGGTCTAATTCTTGTACCATAAAATTCAGAATTTTTTTTTTTTAAGGTTTTTTTTGAGACAGGGTCTCGCTTTGTGGTTCAGGCTGGCCCTGAGCTCAGCCTCCAACTCACATCACAGCAATCCTCCTGCCTCTGCCTCCCGAGTGCTGGGATTATAGGCGTGAGCCACCACGCCCAGCACTGTGGTATGTGGTACTGGTTGCTGCTGGGCGTGAGTCCACGCCCAGTATAGGTATGTGGTTACCGGGGATCGAACCCGGGTCCTTGCGCTTGCAAGACAGGCGCCTAAACCACTGAGCTATATCCCCAGCCCAAAATTCAGAATTTTAAGGTATAGAATTCAGTGGATTATTGTTGTCAGAGTTGTGAAGCTATCACCATTACCTAATTTGAGAGCATTTTTGTTACTCTGCAAGGAAATTATACACCCAGTTAATAGACATTCCCTCTTTGCTCCTTCAACCCAGCCCCAGGCAATCACTGGTTTACTGTCTGTTTCTATGAATTTGTCTGTTCTAGATGTGTCATATAAATGTCTGTTATAGGTGTGTCATAATATGTGGCTTTTGATGACTGTCTTTTTTCATTTATTGTTAATGTTCTCAAAGTTCATGCATTTTGTAGTGTGTATCAGTATCATTTCATTTTAAGGCTGCATAATCATGGTTTGGTGGGCCACATAATTTGTCCACCCAAGGGGCTGAGGCAAGAACATCAGGAGTTTGAGACCAGCTGGTCTGTCTTAAAAGACCTGGTTATTTATCTTACTGTTGAATTGTAAAGGACCTTTATATATTCTGGATAGTAGTTTCTTATCAGATATGTAATTTACAATTTTTTTCCCAATACAGTATACAGGTTGTCATTTCATTTTTAAATTTTTCTTGATTGTATCCTTTGAAATACAAAGGTCTTTAATTTTGATTAAATTTAATATTTTTTAGAGGGTTTTCTTTTTGTTTTTTTTTTGTTTTTTTAGACATTGAATTTCAAGGATCACCAGAGGTAAAGAGTAGGGAAGTCTTGGGGCTGGGGATTTAGCTCAGTGTTTCTGGTGCCTGCTTTGCAAGTGCAAGATCTGGGGTTCAATCCCTGGTAACCACATACAGCAGTGCTGGGCGTGGACACTTGTGTCCACCAGCAATCAGAACCACATACACAGTGCTGGGCTAGTGGCTCACACCTGTAATCCTAGCACTTGGGAGGCAGAGGCAGGAGGATTGCTGTGAGTTCAAGGCTGAGTACAGGGCCAGCCCGAACTACAAAAGCCAGACCCTGTCTCAAAAAAAAAAGTAGGAAAGTCTTATTGAGAGAAGAGCTCCTGAGAGGCTGGAAGGGGCTTGAGGGTGGCCACTGTGGCCCTGTGTTGGGGGTAATTTATCAAGAAAGACACATTGTGGATACAGTGTGGGTTAGATACAGTCAACCTACAGGAGGATAACAAGTGTAGCCCTTAGCTAACTCTGATCCAGTAGGGAAATGAGCCATATAGCAAGGGTGCATGGAAGAACAGAGGCATTTTGGGGAGGATGGGTCCAGATATACTGGTTACCAACCTACCAGTATAACTCCAACTTACTGTTGTTACTGTTGGGGAGGCATGGAGGCCTGGTCACTGCGACTTTTTCTTGAAGCCTGGCCTTCACATGCACCTCTAGTCACAATTATGTATGTATGTATGTATTTATTTTTGCTGACTTCCCTGAGACCCCAGTCTGTCCCTGACTGTATACGAAATTCCATCTAACTTAGCTGCCTATAATAAACCTGTTTTTTTTTTTTTAGACAAGAATCTTACTAACTTGCCCTGGTTGTCTCAAATTTGTGAGCCCCTGCCTCAGTCTCCCAGAGTGCAGAGATAATATAAGCATGCAGCACCAAACCCAAGTTCCTTGCATTCTCCCTCCCTCCCTTCCTTTTGTGCTGAGGATTGAACTAGGGCCTTCCAGTTGAGCTACACCCCTAACCTGTTTTTAAATTTTGAGATAGGGTATGGCTAAATTGTTCAGGCTAGGCTATAACCTGTCATTTTCCTCAGTCTCCCAAAGGTCTGAGATTATGGATGTGTGCTACCATCCTTGATGTCTGCCATTTGGATTTTGATAAACATTTTAAGATCATTCTTTTAATATCTATAATAAAGCCTTCTGGGATTTTGATATAGATTGTGTTGAACATAGAGATCAATTTGAGGTATTGCCATTTTAAAGTCTTCTAATCCATGAACGTAGGATATGTGTCCATTCATTTGGGCCATGTCATTTCCCAGACTCATCCCTGACCTTAGAGCAAAGCTTTCATAGTCAACATTAAGTACAATGCTAGCTATAAGCTTTTGCATAGATACCCTTTATAAGGTTGAGGAAGTTGGCCCCCGCCGCCAAGTTTATTGAGTTTTTGTTAGCTTATTGGTTTTTGCTGTGCTGGGGACTGAGCCCAGAGAGCACTCAGCTACATCTCTAGCCTTTTAATTTTTTTATATTCTGAGACAAGGCCTCAATTGCTTAAGCTGGCTTCAAACTTGTGGTCCTTCTACCTCAGCCTCCTGAGCAGGCAGGTAGGATTATAGGCATGGATTACCACACTTGACTATTTTTGGTTAATCATAAGAGTTACTGGATTTTTTTCACATTATTTTCCTACATCTACAGGGGTGATTATGTGAGTTTTCCTCCCCTTTTTTCTGGTGCATATAAGTGCTCTGCCACTGAGCTACACCCACCACATACATGTCCCTTAGTGATGTGGAGTATTAAGTTGGCTTTCATATGTTGAACTAGTAAACCCATTTGGTTATGATAGCCAATTCTTTTTAGATCTTGATGGATTTGAAATGTAAATATTTTTGAATGACTTGCATCTATAATAGTTTTTACATCAGCTGTGTATTTGCTTACAAAAACTTAAAAGATAACATCAAAAATCCTTTATGATATATGTACACACGGGACCTAGAAGAACACATTTCAGCTAAGCTACTTATGATTGCGAATGACTTTGTTCTGTGCTTCTTGTGTTTCTGTTTCCTGTAATGCACATACTAACTTTTAAAAAATAAAGATTATTTTTAAAGCTCAAAAAAAAATTCTTTATGAACTATAATGAAAATACCAACAGAATGCTACAACAAAAATAATCTTTGCCTCAATTTTCACACCTAATGCAGTCTTCACACATGACAACTTCACGTTTTCATGCACACGTCTGGCTTATACATGTGCTTACTTTTCGTTCTTGTGTGGCAGTTCATTCTGTTTTAAATTTTTTTGAGACAGGGTCTTGCTTTTATAGTTCAGGCTGGCCCTGAGCTCACTGTGTACCTCAGGCAAGCCTCGAACTCACAGCAGTCTTCCTACCTCTGCCTCTGAAGTGCTGGGATTACAGGCATGTCATGCCCAGCATTATGGTGTGTGATACTGACTGCTGATGGGTGTGAGTCACTATTTCTGGCATTGTGCTGTGTGGTTACTGGGGCTCAAACTCAGGACCTTGTGCTTGTTAGGCAAGTGCCAGAACCACTAAGCTGAATCCCTAGCCCTGTAACAGGTCATTCTTGTCACTTCTCTTGTCTTCCTGTTTTTTTTTTTAGGTTTTTTTTGAGATAGGGTCTCGCTTTGTAGTTCAGGCTGGCCCTGAGCTCAGCCTCCAACTCACATCACAGCAATCCTCCTGCCTCTGCCTCCCAAGTGCTGGGATTACAGGCGTGAGCCACCACGCCCAGCACTGTGGTATGTGGTACTGGTTGCTGCTGGGCATGAGTCTCCATGCCCAGTATGATATGTGGTTACCGGGGATCGAACCCGGGTCCTCGCGCTTGCAAGACAGGCGCCGGAACCACTGAGCTAACTCCCCAGCCCCCTTGTCTTCCTGTTTTGTTGGGAGCTTCCTACTATATTGTACAACATACACTTAACAAGAAAATAAGATCTCAATAAAATAAAATATGAAATATGTAATGAGTACTTGGAATAGAAATAAACATTTTTTGTACTTGCTTGCAAAATCTGAATGATAACATCAGAAAAAACTTACGTGAGCTACAATGTAAATACAAATAAAAATTTATACCAAAATAATATTTCAGCTATCATACCCAATGTAGCCTTCACATCTGAAAACTATGTTCCATACAAAACTACTGATACACTGATAGTACATATGTTTTACTTTCCTGTCCTTTTTTATAAGATGCAGTTGACATCTTTTTGGTTTTCCTGTTGTTGTAAGTCTTTGTGATTTGATGCCTGCTTGCTCACCAGTGTACACATTTTTTGTGTAGCTCTCTAGGCAAGAAACATTTTGTTTTTCCTTTGCTGAAAATGATCACTTATAAATTCAAGTCCTAATCCTTTTAGGAAAGTTTCTCTGTTATTATTATTATTATTTTTTAAGGTTTTTGAGACAGGATCTCACTTTGTGGTTCAAGCTGGCCCTGAGCTCAGCCTCAAACTCACATCGCAGCAATCCTCCTGCCTCTGCCTCCCGAGTGCTGGGATTACAGGCGTGAGCCACCACGCCCGGCACTGTGGTATGTGGTACTGGTTGCTGCTGGGGTGAGTCTCCATGCCCAGTATTGTTATGTGGTTACCGGGAATCGAACCCGGGTCCTTGCGCTTGCAAGACAGGTGCCAGAACCACTGAGCTATATCCCCGGCCCAGTTTCTCTGTTATTTTGATTTGTATTTGCTTTGTAAACTATCAAACTGTGCCACATGTTTAGGATTGAGTAAAACAAAACCATTGGCCAGTGCTTCTTCGTATTTCGATTGACATCTGAGTTGCTGCAAAACTCATCAGCAACATATATTCTGCCTTTGTTATGTTGTAGCAATTTTCCATCTCAGGCTTCTGTTTTATTGAGGTTTCCCTCTCACTACTTCCATCATGGTGCAGTGTTGATACTAGTAGTACCAGTTTTCCTTGTCATCTATGATGCCAGTATTATAGCTTTCTGAAATCCAAAGATTATATTACATAGTTCTCTTTTTTGTAATTGCAACATTTTATTTGGAATTTCTGCTTTGTTCCTGTTTACAGTTCCTTTGCTGGGCAACTTGTTCTCTTTTAGCAAGTATAATATGAGTTGGAAACTAGTAAGCCAGCTGGTAAATGTCTCATTCTGATTAGTTTGAAAGATGAGAGGAACAAGTCTGTTCACATCATCATTTGCTTTATTAGTTTACAAATAGGACTGGTGGCTGGTCCCAGGACAAACTTCTAAATGGAAAGTGTAAGTCTTTGCATCTAGAGTGGCATAAATTTTTATGCCATATTTTGAGTGCTCTCTTGGGATATCAGTGGACCATTGACCTACGGACTCAATTTGTTCTTGAGGGCTGGTTGTAACTCATATTAGTCACTTAAACATTCAGGTTCCTCTACATAGCCTTCAAAATTTCTCTTATGCATATAATTATATCTACTTTTTTTTAGTTTTTTGAAAAAGGGCCTCACTTTGTAGTTTAGACTGGTCCTGAACTCAGCCTCGAACTCGGCAATCCTCCTGCCTCTGCCTCCTGAGTATTGGGATTACCTGCGTGAGCCACCATATCTAACATTGTGGTATGTGATATTGATTGCTGGTGGGCATGAGTTGCCATGCCTGGCATTGTTATATGTGATTACCGGGGCTTTAACCCAGGACCTTGTACTTGGAGGGCATGTGCCAGAACCACTGAGCTAAATCCCCGGCCTTCTTCTGTATAATTTTAGGTCACACTTTCAGCAGATCTCAGCCTAAGATTTCTCAATTTACCTCACACAGGAAAAGATATTGTAATGTTCCTTCTAGACTCTTGAAGGGATAAATCTGTATCTGAGACTATGCAGAAGCATAAGCATCCTGTAACCCAAAACTTTGGTTGTCACTTAAAAGAAAAATTCTGGTCATAGCTCAAGTTGTTCGTATGTCAGGATGGGTGTAACTCGAAGGTCCACTACTGTCTACAGCTATACCAACCATAAAATGCTGCAAGATGTTCATCATTTGTCATGAATTGAGATAGTGTATAAATTTTTGATAATTAATTGCAAATCTCTCAACCAGTGAACAAATAGCAGCCAGATCGTTTATTCTTCTTCTTGGTAGCTGATTTTTTCATCAAACCTCGGGCAGTTTTGAAGGAAATCAGATCTCAGTGTTACTGTTTTTCTGCAAACCTCACACTCACACCTTTCCATAGTTTGTTTTACATTCCTGCACTTGCCATGAGAAAACCCTGCTAACTACAGCAGATCTCTGAATACTTTTAATTCAGCTAGTGAGATGTCATAATACATTTTTGAGTATGACTATTGGTGCATACAAAACATTTTACTTGTATTTCAGCATTTGAGTATTTACAGCATTTAGTAGCATTTCATCTGTTACAATTTCCAACATTGAATGGTTTTGCTGGTATTCTGTCCAATAGGTTTTACTCCAGCCAAGATCTTCACTGTATTTTTAGACCTAGTTCTAACATTGGATCATTCCATTTGGTTGCATGATCATTTTGTACCATTTCAAGTAGTCAGATTGGTACTCCCATTGCTGTTTTCTTTGTCCTTTGAATCAAGAAGGTCTGCATTCTCCAAGTCTGTATCAGTCAGTTATTACTCCATTTTACTGTCACAGGAACTTTGGCTCACATAGTCAGAGTCAAAGTCATTGTCATCTTCATCATCTATCCATGAGTAATCTGATGATTTACTTTTATTACGTGTGTGTGTGTGTGTGTGTGTGTGTGTGTGTGTGTGTTACTGGTGATCAAACTCAGGACCTTGCCAGGCAGGCTAATGATTCACTTTTGACTTCCTCCAAAACTTGCACATCTGGTTTTTCTTGTGCCACTGTACTGATTGGGGCTTCTTCTACCAGGAAAATCAAAAGAAAAGTTAAAAAAACAAAAAACAAATCCTAAATGCGTAGGGGTTTAGCAGTGGATATAAATCACCTGTTGCTCCTTTGGAGCTCCCATTGCCATTTGTCTACCAGGTGGGTGAAAGCACAGATGGATTTTTGCTTTCCTCAGGCGCAGCTGTTGTGTGTCACATCCACATTTCATTTTGGTATAATACTTGTTTACCTAATGGAAAAAATAGTGTGGGTGTAATTCATCCCCTGTGATGTTCAGATAAACATGTACAAAGCCTATTAGATGGAGCATTATGTGGGTAAAAATCCCAGTTTGACACTTTCACATACATGCACATATTTCTGTTGTACCAAGTGGTTAATCACAAAAATTGCTTCCTATGTCCCCCAGGCATGGCTACTGAGACAAAGATCTGGGTACTATACTACGTTGAAGTACAAACTTACAGTAGAAAAATACGGGATGGGTTGTTGTAACCCAGGGTTATGTCTATTGGATTTAAAGGCTCAGCTTGGGTAGCATCTGCTTGTTCCTAAGCTTGTTGTCTGTCTGACCTATGTCTTGTCCCACCCTGCCATCCAGGTCTATCCATTCAGCTAGTCTAGCTTATATGTGTCTGTCTGTCCATTCCTTTTATCTGTCCTATCTTATCTGTTCATCCTTCCATTCACATAATCTAGTGTGATATATTTATCATATATTCTGTCATACCATATATATATATCTGTCCAACTTCTGCATCTTTCTTTTCTTTTTCTCTTTCCTTTCTTTCTTTCTGTCTTTTTCTTTTTCTTTTCTTCTCCCTTTTTGTCTCATCTGTCCATTATCCATCCAGTTTGCCATCCATACATCTACCATCTATCTAAATCAGTCCATCTAACTCTTATCTTTCTGTCTCTCTCCTTGTGGGGAACTCTGGAGGCATTCCTACCAATGTAAGGCAAGGCTGCTGGTCATCCCCACTGATCTTTAATATTTTATTGGTGAAATTGAGCATTACAGTCAGATAAGAGAACTGTTAGAGGCAAAAGTATTGCAAAATAAATGGTGAAACTCCTTAGGAGATGAACTAGGCTCACTTGGTAAACCTAAGAGAGTTAAAACACAGGCAGTGAAATCATTAAAGGACTGAATATAAACTGACGTGTAAAATCAGTAGCTTTCGTAGGTACAGAACAGAAACCTTGTTTACAAGAGCAACACTAAAGATAAAAACATTCTGAAAGAAGTTTTAATGATAGGCATTTATGACATTTTAATGACAGTATTCCTTATGTGAGGAATACTGTTTGAAACTATGCAAGATACCCTTTGTTCCGGGATGTTATAAACAGGTCAGTTTGCCTAAGTCAGTGTAAAAATTACCTTTTTCTCTATAAAAATACTAACAAGGCATCATTCAGTTTTATCTTTCCCCTCCTAACTTAGTCAGTTGGTCAGACAGAAAAACCTTGTAGGTCCTACCTTCAGAACATGACCTATTCTCTCACCAGACTTCCTCTAATGGCTTCACTACTGGGATCTCATCCACTTCTCTTTTGCTGGAATTACAGTAGTCATCCTTAACTTCCATGTTTTTCTGCTTTCATGCTGTCTTTACCTGTAATGGTTTGAATATGCTCCCCAGAGTTGATGTACTGGAACCTCTATTCCTCAGTGTAGGGTTTGGGAGGTAGGACCCGGTTGGGGGGTTTTTAGGTCATGAGTGTAGAGCCTCATGGATGCGTTAATGCTTTTTTTTCCAAAATGGCTTAACTGTTGCATAAGTTTGGCTTCTTTTTCTCCTTTGTTCAAATACTGGCTCATCTTTTCATTTTCTACTATGAGCTGAAGCAGTACCAAATGCCAGATCCCAGATGCCGGTACTATGTTCTTGGACTCCAGTCTTCCAAAACCATGAGTTGAAGTAAACTTCTGTTCTTTGTACTTACCTAAATGCACATTTTCTGTTATAGTAACAGAAAACAGAGGAAGACATCAACTACTCTTAATTTTTTGGGTGCTATTGTGAAAGGGACTGACTCTCCAATTTCTATCTCAGTGGGTCTACTGTTTGTGTATACGAAGGCTATTGATTTTTGAATGTTGACCTTGTAACCAGCTACGCGGCTAAAATTGGCGATTAGGTCCAGCAGTTTTTTAATTGAGTTTTTAGGATCCTCTAGATAGAGTATCATGTCGTCAGCAATAATGACAATTTCACTTCTTCTTTTCCAGTCTGAAGGAGATTTCCTGAACATGGCTGGAAAATTACTCTTTCTTATTCCCCTACACTTGTGCTAACTTCTTGTCTACTACTTCTTGAACAGCGCTATCTGAAGAGATCCTAAGAAGAGTAATTGTTTTACGAAATAAGCTGAATTAGTTTCTATAGAGAAATCTGTCTTCATTTCTAGAGTGGGAATAATCACTATCCAGTCAGACCATTTCTCTTTCAGGAGACTTAGGTGACTTGAGTATTAATCTAAGGAGACTTGTGCTGTCTGGGCTGTCCTCATGAAGCTCTGGAGTTTGGCTGCCTGACACAGCCTTCATTTCAGGGAGTGGCCCAGAGCATACCCAGTGGAAGGGAGCTTCTGATGGAGTTGCAGTTAAGCCACTGCAATTTCTCCACAGCTGGCTGCAGTAAACAACTGCAAGGGAGTGGTAGAGATACCTTAAAGAGCATGGTACCAACCCCTCTCTTCCTTTAGCCTCCCTCTTTATTTGGGAATTCTAGCCTGAGGTCAGGACCTGTGGAATAGAGGTGCTTGCTGGGATTGCGGGATCATCTTGTCTCCTATTCCCTCCCTGCTCAAGTAGCTTTATTTTGATGGCTGGCCACCTGACTCATGCATTTCTTGGGAGGGGGATGCCAGGTCCCTCCCAGTTTTGAAAAACAATGCAGCTCCATGGTTGCTTTGTGGCTGAAGAAACTCATAACTTTTTATGGCAAACCAGTAATTTTTCTCATGTTCTAATATTATAAAGCAAGTACTTGAACCTTTTTGTGACAGTGTCTCCTTGTTTTCTCCTTCCTGTTTCCATGACTGCCTCAGAGGTGGGAGGGTGAAGCTGGGAGGGTGACAAGCCAGTTGAATAAGAGGCAGCAACCTTGGGCTCTTGGGGACCAGAAGTCTGCCTGGCTTGGTACTGAGGGTGTCTCCTTGGCAGTCACAAAGAGGGAGCTCTGTCTGCTCAGGTGGAGAGTGGCACTGATCCCTCACAGGAGAGGTGAGGAGAGCATCCGAGCATCCTCAGAACCTGTCTAGGCAATGCCCTCTGGTTGTGCATGACCCTGTCATTTGGTGGTTGGGGAGACCTGTTTTCCTTGGAATGATAGAGAAAGGGAGCTAAGGAGATGTGCAGAAACCCACGGCAGCAGAGTGTCCACTTGTTTTTTCTAAGCAGTTTCATAAAAAATTAGACTGGGAGGACAAGTGCTGCAGGCATCCTGGGTAGTGACCCAGTGGGGGCTGATTTACTTCTTGATTTCTTTGCTGTGAATGACAGATAAGACAGATTGATTGGTCATCTGCCTGTTCTACAATGTATTCTTGAACAAAAGAGTGGGCGAAGACAGGCTACTCTCTCTGATCTGAGGAAACCAGCTCAGCCCAGAATGTGGAGATGAAGTGAGAATTATAAGGACTGTTTCTTTGTATCAGTCCTTGAAACAGAGTGCCAGGTGGAGGCTGCAAGTGAGCCCAGGTGCTGCGATGAGGATGGTGTGAACTGGAAAATGGCACTGTTTTGGGGTAGTTATACAGAGGAAATGTTCAGTCAGGTATGCAAATGTGCTCATGCCAAGATTTCTGAAAACACCTGTGAAGATTTTGAGAACCTCACTTTGTAGTTGAGGCTGGCCCTGAGCTCAACCTCCAACTCCCATCGCAGCAATCCTCCTGCCTCTGCCTCCCGAGTGCTGGGATTACAGGCCTGAGCCACCACGCCCGGCACTGAGGTATGTGGTACTGGTTGCTGCTGGGTGTGAGTCTCCACACCCAGTATTGTATGTGGCTACCAGGGAATCGAACCTGGGCCCTTGCGCTTGCAAGACAGGCGCCGGAACCACTGAGCTAAATCTCTGGTGCACCTCTGACATATTTTAATGGTGGTTAATATTAGCATCTCAACCTGTAAGGGGTTATGTATTCTAATTTGTTCTGAGTCAAGAATGTTGTATTTGCAAGGAGACATTTCCCAGGCTGTGCTAAGCTTGTGCCCTGTGAATATGGTTGGATCTGGCTTTCTTCCTCTCATCATCTTTTTCTCTCTGCTCACAGGGTTTTCTCTCTTGGTCCAGAAGACTTTATGGCAGGTGCATGACATTAGCCCTGAAATGCAGACAAAAGCTGGGATGAGTGGAGCAGGCCTGGCAGGGGTAGCCTCGGTAGACGTTTGTTTTCTGTTTTAAGAGCATGTTAGAGATGGAGGTGGTGGTAAATTTTAGTAGTAGAGATTGCGCTTCTAAGACAGGCGCCGGAACCACTGAGCTAACTCCCTGGCCCCTGTTAAGTGTTTTTCTACATGGTTATTCTTTTAGCACTTTGATATTTTATAAATGGGCTCAAAGTTTTTTTGTTTATGTGTTTTGAAACTGAGTCTTGTAGGTTAGGGTGATGTTGAACTCACTATATCTCTCAGGCTGGCCTGAGAATTTACAGCATTCCTCCTTCCTCAGCCTTCTAAATGCTAGGATCACAGGCCTGTATCATTGTACCTGGTGGGGTCGAAGTTTTTAAAAATTCTCATTAAAGGGACTGGGATTTAGCTCATTGGTTCCGGCACCTGTTTTGCAAGTGTAAGGGCTCAAGTTCGATCCCTGGTAACCACATACAGTGATGTTGAGCATGGTGACTCACCCACTAGCAGTCAGTACCACATACCACAGTGCCAGGTGTGGTGGTTCATGCCTGTAAGCCCAGCACTTGGGAGGCAGAGGCAGGAGGATTGCTGTGATGTGAGTTTGAGGCTGAGCTCAGGGCCAGCCTGAACCACAAAGCGAGACCCTGTCTCAAAAAACCTAAAAAAAAAAAAAAAAAAACCAAAAAAAAACATAGTTTTTTACAATGAGTGTGTAGTTTTATAGCAGGAAAAGTTGGTAGAAATTCTCATATGCTGTTCAACTCCTATACGTACATAATGCTTCATCAAAATAAGCTACTGCTTATTTTGTGGTTAGACTTAACTGTAATCTCACCTGCTTGGGAGGCTGAAGCAGAAGGATCATAACTTCAAGTCCAGCCTGGTCTATCTTAAAATAAGATAAAATAAGGGAGGGCTTCAGCTGTAGTTTAGGCAGAGTGCGTGCTTAGCATGCAAAAGGCCTTGGGTTCAATCTCTACTACTATAAAAGATAACGAAAACACAGAGCCACCATACAAAGCTGCATCATACCAGTAATCAGTATGAATTAGGTTGTTAGTCTTGCAGTGCTCCCACACCAATCTGCACAGAGTGCAATGTCGCTTATATCTCTGACACTTAACTAAGCCTGTATGCAGGCCATTTTACCCCACACAAAACTTTCCTGGCACTAACTACAGTAGATACGACAGCAGGGACCAGACCATCTTCATATGATAGGGTTCCTCATTCTGGCATGGGTGCCATGCACATGTTTCTAAGGCTACATGACCATGTGTGATATTTTGACAGATCCAATGCTAACCAGTAAAGATAACTTGCAAAAATGTAAAACATCATCATTCTTATCTTTAATTTTACTTTGAAGAAATACTTTATTTTTGTTGATGGCTCCTATTTTAAAATACTCAGTATTAACAAGGTAAAAGTAACATTGTACCAGTCTCTGATGGTAAATAGGCAGATGAACAGACTAAGGAGTGCTGGGTACTTTCGCTGTCCCGTTGTCCTGGTGCTGAAAAGTTTGAGAACAACTCTTTTGCTATAATAATGAGCAAAACACAAAGTTCTTGTTGCTTGTAGGGCTTAGATTTAGATTAGGGATAAGGTAAGATATGTTTTTGTGTTACAAGCTTCAAAATACCCAGCCCCTTTGGATTTACCATGTTTTTATGTTCAGTCTTTATCAGTATGAGAATTTGAATTGAATTTAGCCAGATATGTATATACCTCATGTTGTTTCATTTGTAAAACAGAGCAGTATTGTGGAAATACCTAGTCAGTGCTTAGGTTCAGTGTAGACTCTTTTGGGAAAATTTGATTTGGTTCTTGTCTAGTTCCTTTTGTGACCAGAATTGTGAAGAGAATTGAGTTCGTGAATGAGGTACCACTGTAGTTAGGAACCTCCAATATGAGCAGAGATAACCTTTCGGCTTGTGTAGAAGTTTAACATTTCTGTGGGTAGCTTGCACTTATTCTTTTAATCACAAGATGGTGCTCTAATTCCAGTTAGTCAGAAGTTGACTCAGTTTGAGAGCTTTACTAGGAAAGAAGGGACTGCAGTTTTATTTGCGCTGTCTTTTCCACCAACTTAAGATGACCCCATATTAAAGGCAGTGCTGGGTAGTCAGGCCTCAGTTTAATGTACAGTGATATCCTAGAGCCAGGTAACAGAAGCCGTACCATGTAATCTCAGTTACACAGGAGGTTGAGGAAAGAAAGGGTCATGAGTTTGAGCCTTGCCCTGCAATTTAGACCTTGCATCAGAATAAAAATAGAGGGGTGGGATGTAGCTCTGTGGTTCTCTGCCTGCTGTCTGGCAACTGCAAGGTATTTAGTACTGAGTTTGATGCCGGCAACTACAGAGAGAGAGAGAGAGAGCGAGAGCGCGAGTGCGAGCGCTCACACTCCTGAGAGTGAGTGAGAGAGCGTGCCGAATGCTGAGAATGTAGCTCAGTGATAAAACTTCTCTGGGTCCAACCACCTCAGGACTGGGGCAAGGTACAGGAAAAGAACCACATCCTAAAAAACATAACTCTTTTCACACAAATGTTCGTTAAATACCTGTTATTTGTTTGTACTCGGCTGTTTTGGGGTGAACAGACCCAACCCAGCCCAATCCCTACCCACCATGCCTAGACTGCAGTGATTCAGGTGGAGTTATAGTAAAGTTAAATATTCCGTCTGGAAGCAGAAACTAGTTCTCCTTTTCTCTTTGGCATAGATTTTCTCTGTAGTCCTCTTTTTCCTCCTGTGTTGTTCAGAAGAGATGATAGTACCTTTGAGGAGATGATTTGTGCAGGGCCACCAACAGTTGTGAGTACCATTAGAGCTAGCTTTCTTCCTCCACAGGCTGGACTCATGCTACAGTCTCTCCACAGAGTAAACTAACAGTTTACTGCTTGGCTAGGGCTGATGGTTGAAGGCCAGGGGATTGAGTTGGGTTCGTAGTGAGTCCTGCTCTCCAAGGGCTCTACTCAAGGTTAACTGTATTTCAGTGTGTTACAGTGTTGTTTTTTATTTTAATTTTTTCTTTTCAGATGGGCATGGTAAGACATGCCTACAATCCCAACTGCTGAGAAGCTGAGGACTATAAATTCCATTCTGTCTGGACAATTTAGCTGAACGTCCATCTCAAAAGGAAGATGTACTGGGGATGTAGCTCAGTGTGAAAAATGAGGTTCAATCCTTAGTACTGCAAAAAAAATTGTTTTTCTCATATCAAAAAATAGTTGCTGGGTGTGGTGTGTAATCCCAGTACTCAGGAGGCAGAGGCAGGAGGATTGCTGAGTTCAAGGCTTGCCTGGACTACATAGTGAGCCTCAAGGCCAGCCTGAACTTCAAAGCAAGACCCTGTCTCAAAAAAAAAAAAAAAAAAAAAAAAAATTGAGGG
This sequence comes from Petromus typicus, assembly GCA_004026965.1. Classification (NCBI taxonomy): domain Eukaryota; kingdom Metazoa; phylum Chordata; class Mammalia; order Rodentia; family Petromuridae; genus Petromus; species Petromus typicus. The sequence continues at coordinate 25,449 of PVIR01005998.1, forward strand.
CCACGGATTTAGCTCAGTGGTTCCGAGTCTGCCTGATAAGTGCAAGATCCCAAGTTTGATCCCTGGTAACCACATAGTACAGTGATGGGTGTGATAGACCATGCCTGTTAGCCCAGCATTCAATACCACATGCCACAATGCCAGGCATGGTGGGTCATACCTGTAATCTCAGCACTTGGGAGGCAGGGGCAGGAGGATTGCTGAGAGTTCAAGGCTATCCTAGGCTACATAGTGAGTTCAGAACCACCCTGAACTATAAAGCAAAATTCTGTCTCAAAAAACTAAAAGAAATAATTCTTCTGCTATTGAGTCTCTTCTGGTTCTATATGAATTTTAGGGTTGTTTTCTTTTTCTTTTCTTTTCTTTTCTTTTTTTTTTTTTGGAGACAAGGTCTCGCTTTGTAGTTCAGGCTGGCCCTGAGCTCAGCCTCAAACTCACATCACAACAATCCGCCTGCCTCTGCCTCCCAAGTGCTGGGATTACAGGTGTGGGCCACCACGCCCGGCACTGTGGTATGTGGTACTGATTGCTGCTGGGTGTGAGTCTCCACACCTAGTATCGTATATAGTTACCGGGGATTAAACCTGGGCCCTTACACTTGAAAGACTAGCCCCGGAACCACTGAGCTAAATCCCTGGCCCAATTCTAGGATTCTTTTGGTGGAATATTTTGGATCTTCTGTGTAGACAATCTTGTCATCTGCAAATAATGGTAATTTGACTTCTTCCTTTCCTATGTACTTATCTCTTTTATTTCTTTCTCTTACCCACTATTTTGTTTTGAGTACTGTACTAGACTGAACAGGGGTGTTGATAATGGACATCCTTGACTTGTTCCTGATTTAATTAGGAAGACTTGTAGCTCTTCCCCATTTAATAGGATGTTCCCTTGGTTTGTCCAGAATGACATCAGATTGAGATAAGATCCTTTTATACCTGATTTCTGTCACAATTCATATCTGTGAGCCCTGCCTCAACACAAAGGATGAAAGAATACTCAAAGTCCAAGTCTAGGGGCCGAGGATTTAGCTCAGTGGTTCTGGCCCCTGCCTTGTAAGTGCAAGGTGCCTAATTTAATCCCCAGCAACCACATACAACATTGCGGGGCATGGAGACTCACACCCACCAGCAATCAGTACCACCTACCACCATGCTGGTTGTGCTGGCTCATGCCTACAGTCACAGCACTTGGGAGGCAGAGGCAGGAGATTGCTGTGAGTTCGAGGCTGGCCTGGGTTACATAGTGAGCTCAGGGCCAGCCTGAACTACAAAGTGAGACCCTGTCTCAAAAAAAAACTCCAAGTCTAGTTCCAAGAAGGCCCAGAGGAACTGCCCTTAAAAGAATCTCCACAGTGTGCATGACTCCTAAAGACAACCCCAAACTGAAGCTTCTGCAGTTTTTTCTTGCTAGAACCAGGGAGCAAGGACAAAGGACAAAAGAAGAATGTCAGTGCAGGAATTCATGTAGGAAAAAGGGGAAGAACAGGGTAAAGTCAGAGTGATCTGTTACATGACTGATCTTAGAGCCAATCTAAGTAGTAAGTCTGAGTTTGGGAAAGGCAAAGGCTGGAACATTCATTCTTTAAGGCAATATGTTTGATTCTATTTGGATTTGTGGCCCTATAGGCTGTCTTTTAATCTCTACCATGCATTCTGAGGTTTTTGGGTGTGTGGCTCTAGAAGTCCCTTAACTCTACATATCCATCTTATACAATTTCTTCAGGATTTTTATTATGAGTGGATGTTGGCTTTTGTCAAAAGCTTTTCTGCCTCTATTGAGATAGATGATCATGTGATTTTTGTCCTTGCATCTCTTTATGTGATGTATTACATTTACTGATTTACATATGTTTAACCATCCTTCTATCCCTGGGATGATGCCTACTTGGTCATAATGTATGATTCTTTTGATAATTTGCTGCGTACTACTGAAGACTGTGTACATTTATTTGATTATACTAGTTAAAGAAAAGTGATTACCCACTTCTGTGGTAATGTTTTAGTTTAAATATGAAGTGACCCTAAAGACTTACGTATTTGAGGGCTTGATTTCCCAGTATAGCAGTATTTAGAGGTGGGGCCCAGAGAGCTGTCCTAGAGATGCTGATCTCACCAGTGGACTAATCTGTTGATCAGTTTATACCTGAATAGACTGTTAGGAGATTAGGCTTCTAAACTAGCCATCTTGTTTTACACTGAAAACTGAAGCCATGAGCCAACTAAAACTTTGCTGTTTCTCTCAGGTATTTTGTTCACAGCCACTAAAGATGACTAGTGTCTCTTTTCTAACACACACAAACACACACACACATAGTGTGTGAATTAGACCATTTTTTTTCCTATAAAAATGTCTAGAAGACTGATGGCTAGTTTTTACTTTTTAATTTTTCCCAGTTCATTTCTTTTACTTAGGTTAAATATAAATACACAGTAGAGGGTAGGGGAAAGTAGAGAAGGGAAGGAAAAAATTTGATGGTTAAAAAAGGAAACAGCCAGGCAGGATGCCTCACGCCTGTAATCCCAGCACTTGGGAGGCAGAGGCAGGAGGATTGCTCCGAGTTCAAGGCTGAGCTCAGGGCCAGCCTGAACTACATAAAGTGAGACCCTGTCTCAAAAAAAAAAAAAAGGAAGCAAAGCTTATGTAGGGTTTATAGAGAGGGCAGCAGAATGGGAGAAATGAGAATAAAGATGTGTCATGTACTGGTGCACAGTGTTGAATGTGATCATAATGTATATATAAACTGAATCAGTAAAATCAGTAAAAAAAATATATACAATAATACAGATTCCTTTTTAAAAGTCAAAACTTAGGCAGAAGGTCCCTGTTCCTTTTACTCCTTGCTCATCACTCACCCTATGGGGTGCTGGGCTTTGTGTAGCCTTGTGATCTTTCCATAGTCTCATAGAGATATTCTGCAACTCACTAGTCTTGTATGGTGCTGTTTTGTGCATGTTTCATTATTCCTGTTGTCTTTCTTCTTTTTTTTTTTTTTTTTTTTTAGGTTTTTTGAGACAGGGTCTCGCTTTGTGGTTCAGGCTGGCCCTGAGCTCAGCCTCAAACTCACATCACAATCCTCCTGCCTCTGCCTCCCGAGTGCTGGGATTACAGGCGTGAGCCACCACGCCTGGCACTGTGGTATGTGGTACTGGTTGCTGCTGGGTGTGGGGTCTCCACACCCAGTATTGTAATGTGGTTACCGGGGAATTGAACCCGGGTCCTTGCGCTTGCGAGACAGGCGCCGGAACCACTGAGCTAACTCCCCGGCCCTCCTGTTGTCTTTTTTCTTTCTTTTTGTTTTTTAAGACAGGATCTTGCCTTGTTCAAGTTGGCCCTGAACTCACTATATATCCCAGTCTAGCCTCAAACTCACAGCAGACCTCCTGCCTCTGCCTCCTAAGAGCTGGGATTACAGACGTGAGCCACTATGCCTGGCATTGTGGTATGTGGTACTGGGGATTCAATTTGGTACCTTGCTTTTGCCAGGCAGACACCAGAACCACTGAGCTAAATCCCTGGCCTAGTTTTTTTTTTTTTTTTTCTTTTTTAAGATAGGGTTTTGATGTATAGTTTAGGCTAGCCTTCAGCTCACTGTATAGTCTATGCTGGCCTAAAACTTAGGTTGATGTTCCTGCTTCAGCCTCCTGAGTGCTGAGGTTACAAACATTAATCACTATGCCAAGCATGTGTAGTGTTTTTTATTTCAAAATAATTTCAGGCTCCCAGAAAAGTTACACGTATGATAAGAGATTTTTTTTTCCTGAGACATGTTATTTCCTAGATGCCTCATCTTCTAAATGGGATAGTATTTCTTATAAAGTCACACTTTTACTTAACTGTAGCGCAATTAGTCAACATCAGGGAATTAATATATAGCTTTAAAAACATTTATATTTATGGTATCTTCAGTCTAACACTCTCCGACCTTGCTGTTTTGGCAGTTAGCTATATTTATGGTATCATGGTATTTTCACTAGTATGCTACATCTGTTTTATGCCATAAAATCTTATTATTTGTGTGTGTTTGTTTGTATATCTGTGATCCTTTTGCCTCAGCTCCCTTGAATAGCTGGGAATACAAGTATATGCCACCATTCCTGGCAAATCCTGCTCTTAATAATTTTTAAGTATGCCATTGAATAATATTGCATATATTCAGTGTCACATAATCATCATGTGTTTCCCAGACATTTGTTTCACCCTAAGCAGAAACTCTCTACCCAACAGTCATTTCCAGTTCGTATATCCTATAATATTCTTTGTCTTTATTAATTTGTTTAAATTAGATATTCACAAAAGTGGAATTATGTAATAATTGGGCTTTCATGTCTAGTTAATTTCATCCATGTTGTAGCAGGTACTAGAACATCATTCTTTTTTTCTGAGTAATAAATACTCTTATATGGAATACTACATTTTGTTTACGCATTCATCTTTTTTAAAATTGATTTTATTGCTCCATTTTATATACACATCATGATCACAATTGATGTTGAGAATTTATACCAGTACATGACATAACTTCTCATTTTCTGCCCACCCTACAACTCCCCACCCTCTACATACACAACCTTTGAGGCAGGGTCTTGCATTGTAGTTCAGGCTGGCCTCAAACTCACTATGTAGCCTTAAGTGAGTCTTGAACTCACAGCAGTCCTGCCTCAGCCTCCTGTGTGCTGGGATTACAAGTGTGAGCTACCATGCACAGCACTGTGGTATGTGGTACTGATTGCTGGTGGGTGTGAGTCTCCATGCCCTAGCATTGTTGTATGTGGTTACTGGGGCTCAAACCTGGGCCCTTGCACTTGCAAAGGCAGGCCCCGGAACCACTGAGCTAAATCCCTGACCCCCCACATCTTGATCCATTTACCAGTTGGTGGGCATTTGGGTTGTTTCCAAGATTTAGCTATCACAAACTGAGCTGCTATAAACATAGGTACACATATGTCACTGTGATACGAATCTTTTAATTTTTTCATGTATATTCCTAGCAGGAGAATAGCAGAGTCAAATGTGATCTCTAACCCTAATTTTCTGAGGAATCTCCACACTGATCTCTACAGTGGTTGTACCAGTCTGCATTCCCACAAACAGTGGAGACGGGTTCCTTTCTCCCCACAGCTTCACCAGCAATTGTTGCTGGTTAATTTTGAGATAGCAGCCATTCTTTGTAGAGTGAGATGGAATCTCAGTATTGTTTTCATCTGCATGCCTCCATTGACCAGCAATGTTGAGCATTTCTTCATGTTTCTTAGCTGCTTTTACTTCTTCCTCTGAAAGGTGTCTGTCCATTTCAGATGCCCATTTTTGAATTAGGTCTTTAGGGGGGAGCTGATATTTTTATGTTCTTTATATACTCTAGGTAATACCCCTTTATCTGAGAAACAGCTGGCAAAGACATTTTCTCACATTGTCTTTCGCTCTGCTGGTGGTTTCTTTTGCTGTGCAGAAGCTTTTTAATATGATGAGATCCCAATTATTGATTCCTTCTGCTAGTTCTTGTGCTATATAGGTTTTCTTCATAAAGTCTTTCCTTATGCCAGTGTGTCCAAGACTTCTACTTAACCTGTTCTGCAGGAGGTTTAGTGTTTCTGTTTTAATATTTAGGTCTCTAATCCACTTTTAATTTTAGTTTAGTGCATGGCATTCATCCTTTTTTTTTTTTTTTTGTGGTTCTGGGGATCTAACTCATGACCTTGTGCTTGCCAGGCAGGTGTGATGCCACTGAGCTAAATCCCTGGCTGTGCATTCACTGACACCTTTTTTAAAAATCTTTGGCCTGTTGTGAATAATGCTGGTATGAACATTTGCATGCAAGTCATCTGTTGGAACACCTGTTTTCAGTCTTGGAGGTATTACCTCAGAGAGGATTGCCAACTGTTTTTCCATAGTAATTTCATCCTGTTATGTTCCTCCTAACTATACATGAGATTTTTGTATTTCTCTATATCCTTGTCAACATTTGGTATTGTCCATTTTGTTGCTAATTACTTTGCTGATGGGTGTGAAGTGGCTTGCCACTGTGGGTTTGCTTTGGGATTTTCCTAAGGTGTGAGTAAGGATCTTTTCATATATTTTTCAGCCATTTGTATGTTTTCATTGGAGAAATGTTTAGAGTCAGATTTTTTGCAATGAAAAAAATTTTTTTTCCGTTAGGTTTCATGTGTTCCTCAAACTGGCCTTGAACTACTGGACTCAGGCCATCTCTCTGCCTTAGTGTCCTCAGTACTGTATTTGGAACAATAGGTTTGTACCACTACCCCTGGTTTAGTTACCTTTTTTTTGAGACAGGGTCTCTCTTTTGTAGTTCTGGCTGGCCCTGAGCTCAGCCTTGAACTCACAGCAATGCTCCTGCCTCGGCCTCCCAAGTGCTGGGATTGCAAGCATGAACCACCATGCCTGGCACTGTAGTGTGTGGTTCTGATTGCTGGTGGGCATGAGTCTCCATGCCCAGCATTGTTGTATATGGTTACCAGGTTTAGGAACCACTGAACTAAATCCCCAACCCAGGCTGTATACTTTTGTTTCTCAACATATTTTTTGGGGGGTGGTATCAGGGATTGAACTTGGGCCCTTGTACTTCTAAGGTAGGTGCAGTACCATTTGAGCTAAACCCCTAGTTTAAATTTCCTTCTATAATCTATCTTGAGTCAATTTTATACAAGATATGAGGTCCAATTTCGTACTTCTGCATCTGGAAGTCTAGTTGTCCTAGCTACTGTCCCAGAGATAGTTCTTTTCCTCTTGAATGTTATCTGAGATGTTTGTGGAGTATCAGTTACCCGTTAAAGTTAGGGCATATTTCTGGATTCTCAGTGGGTTTTTTTTTTTTTTTGAGACAGGGTCTCGCTTTATAGTTCAGGTTAACCCTGAACTCACTATGTAGCCCAGGCTAGCCTTGAACTCTCAACAGTCCTCCTGTCTCTGCCTCCCGAGTGCTAGGATTACAGACATGAGCCACCACACCTGACATTGTGGTATGTGATACTGAGGATCAAATTTGGGACCTTGTGTTTGCCAGGCAGATGCCAGAATCATTGAGCTAAATCCCTGGCCTCTGGATTCTCGGTTTTGCCCTATTCATATATATATGTCATTTGTCAGTAGCTTGCTATTTTAATTGTACTGAGGTTTGAAATGGGGAGGTATGAGTCTTTCACTTTGGTCTTCTTTTTCTTTTTTTTTTTTTTTTTGGTTTTTTTGAGACAGGGTCTCACTTTGTAGTGCCTCGTAGTTCAGGCTGACCCTGAGCTCAGCCTCAAACTCACATCACAGCAATCCTTCTGCCTCTGCCTCCTGAGTGCTGGGATTACAGGCGTGAACCACCACTCCCTCACTGTGGTATGTGGTACTGGTTGCTGCTGGGCATGAGTCTCCACACCTAGTATAGTATGTGGTTAACTGGGGGATCGAACCCAGGTCCTTGCGCTTGCAAGACAGGCACTGGAACCACTGAGCTAAATCCCTGGCCCTTGTCTTCTTTTTCTAAAGTGTTTTGCTTATTCTGGCTCTTTGGTAGGATTACAGGAATGTGCCAACATGCGTGTGACAAGTGTTGATGGGATTATTGTGACTGTATGTTGACGCTGAAGTTTCTGGAATGAACTGAAACAAAATGGGCATTGATCCCAGAGGGCAGTGTTGGTGATAAGGGGTGAGATGGTTTTCATTCCTTGGAGGTGTATGCACATGGTTTGTTTCCTTTGTATTTCATAGTATTTCTTTGATCTCTTTCTGTGTTGGTGTGTGGAGGTCTGCTTTGTGAACTGTGGCATGAGGTTTATAAGCTACAAGTGGAGAACTAGCATTGTTTTTGTTTAATGCACCTGTATTGGCGCTGATTGTTCATTTGTGCTTTGCTGTTTCACAGTCTTGCTGCAAGGGCAAGGGCATTTGGATTCTTCTATGTGCTTTTGTCTAGGGACTTTTGCATATCAATACCAGGAAGTAAAGATGTTGGGATATGCAGGTTTTGCTTGTTTAAAAAAAATGTTCTATGGCGTGGGATTTAGCTCAATGGTCTGGTTCTGGTGCCGTCCTGCAAGTGCAAAAGCTGGGGTTCGATCCCCAGTAACCACATACAACAATACACAGTGTGGTGGTTGATGCCTATAATCCTAGCTCTTGGGAGGCAGAGGCAGGAGGATTGCTGTGAGTTTGAGGCTGAGCTCAGGGCCAGCCTGAACTACAAAGCAAGTCCCTGTCTCAAAAAAGAAAGTTCTAAAACTGTGGTAGAATTCACCATCAAATTCACTATCTTAACTGTTTAAGCATACAGTTCAGTGTTGTATATTTTGTAACCATTACCATCATCTAACTCCAGAGTTCTCTCATCTTCTTGAGACTGTTCCCATCCCAGCCCTGGAAACTGCCTTCTACTTTGACTCTGTGAATTGAGCTCATCTAAGGGACCCACTTAAAAGAATCATACAGTGTTTGTCTTTTTTTTTTTTTTTTTAATTATCACTTATTGTTTTTTTTTTTTTTTTTTTTTTTTTTTTTTTTTTTTTTTTTTTTTTTTTTTTTTTTTTTTTTTTTTTTTTTTTTTTTTTTTTTTTTTTTTTTTTTGTGATGCTGTGGATCAAACTTGAGCCCTTGGTGCTTCTAAGGTAGGTGTGGTACCACATGAGCTAAATCCTTGGCCCCCACTAGCGTAAAGTCTTTAAGGTTCATTCAGGTAGTAGTGAATTAAAGAGTTTTCCCTATTTAGGTTTTTTGGTTATTATATGTGTTTTTCCTTTCTGCCTTAGAGCGATGTTCTTATAACAATAAAAAGCTAAAAAAAACACAGAATCTTTTGAGTGTGGGAACCACTTGAGTTAATCTCATGTTGATGTGTGATACATTGTAAGCCTGTGCGTGGCAGAAAATGTAAGCAGTGCTCGTGTGATGTTTCGGCTTGTTGACATGGGCATGTCTCTAGCCTGTGTGTGGTATAGAGGAGTGACATAGAAGAGTGCTTTTGGGTCTGCTCAAATAGCTGGCACTGTGTCCAGAGGAGTGACATACAAGAGTGCTTTTGGGTCTGCTCAAATAGCTGGCACTGTGTCCAGAGGAGTGACATACAAGAGTGCTTATGGGTCTGGTCAAATAGCTGGCACTGTGTCCATCCTGACTGAGGCCTTTATGGGACAAGTGGGAGCACTAAACAAGACTTGGACTTGTTTGGGTCTCAAAGATGGAGCTAGCCTTAGAGGGAAGGATACTACTGAGAGAATGGACATAGACATTGGGGCAGGGCTCCTTCAGAAAGATGTGTAGTGTATGCAACATATGGTAGGGTTGGAAAGAACCAGGTATCTGAGGACCCAGGATGTGCCCAGGGGATCCTGTGATAGTTTCCCATTATGAACACTTTAGCTAAACTGGAGGAAATAAGAAGTACTGTAGGTTCCTGGAGGGACAGGAAGTAAAAAGTACTGTGGGTCTCTGAGTGAAACCTGGTTATGTTGGCTTCAGTGTGATCTCTAAATGTTCAGTTAGTGTGCCTCTTACTGGGCACAGAGGTGAGCCTGGGGCTAGGTGACTTGCTCAGCACTGGCTTTGTTCTGTGCCTCCTATGAGTGCTTCCTTGTACTGGGATTGAACTCACAGCCTTATACTAGGCTGGGTAGATGCTAGGTAGGTGCTGTGCTACTGAGCTGTACTCTGGCCTTCTCTGAGTCATTCTTGATGCTCTACAGTTGTGTGATTACTAATAGATTCCATGAACTTCTGTCTTAAATTGCTCCATAGTGAATTAAGGGAAAGGGGGGGTGGGTTAATCTCCAGGGGTATATCCTCAGCTGTGTGCTCTGTGAGTGTTCATTTGGGCCAACCTTGAAGGCAGAAGCTGGTCTGAAAGAAGGCTGTCTGGCTACAGTATACAGGCTGAAGTTCCCATGTTGCTATAAAGTGATTCCCCTGGGAAGGAGGTCATCATTTGGCAGATTCATTAATTTAATTTTCCTAGTAAACCAGTTTGTGTTTATTGTAACTATGCATTTATAAAAGAGACTTATGTTTAAACTAGAAAATCAGCATATTTATTGATGGTCAGAAATGTGTAATGTCTCACTGTTTTCATGGGGCGCTTTACATAGAAAATCAAACTAAAAGTTTCTTTTTTGTTTTGTTTTATGCCAGGGATCAAACTTGTGACCTTGCACTTGCAGGCCATGTGCTGGAACCACTGAGCTAAATCCCAGCCCTTAAATTAAAACTTTCTTGACTAATTCTTAGTCCAACAGTTGCCAGTCATATGGAGGGAGCTTGTTCTGGTCATGGTTAGTTGTGTTTTTTTGTTTTTTTTTAAATTGGTACATTTTATATACACGTTATGATCACAATTGACATTGAGAATTTGTAGCAGTACATGACACGACTTAATTTTCATTCTTTCCCATTCCCTTGCCCCCCTAAGTTCCCCAATGGTTAACGTTTGTTTTTGTTTTTTGTCTGAAGACCTGAAAGGGTTTACGGAAATAGATTTTGGTGAATGAAACTGTAGAGGGTTTAAAGTGGAAAAGGCACTGCAACCTGTGCATTTGTGCCTTATATTCCTAGGGCCATACACCTATCCTCTCTGGACAAGCACTTATGTGCCAAGTTAGCTCTTTGTAGATTTGATTTCCTGAGGATGCAGAACAGGGTTGTTTAAACTGGGACTTAGGGGCCATTGAGCATAGGGTTGGATTGCTGTGTCTAGAGCACAGGTGGCTTCCCTGTTAACCCTGATTGGGGCCTCAGTGAGGCGCCAAGGGAAGGAGGACAGGAAAAAGACTAATACATAATATGTATGTATTATGACTTACTAGCCGAACAACGTGAATAGCTGGGTGACTTTTTCTGGCCCTTGAGTCTAGAGCCTCAGCTAAAGGTCTTGGACATTGGATTGGGTTCATCTAAAGGCCCATTCCCTTGCATATCTGGTAGTTTTTGCTGGCTTGTGTGACCATTGCCTAGAGCCCCCACGTATAGTCTCCAGTGTGGTTTGGGCTGCTCATAGGCAGTGGCTAAGCAGTGCTGAGAGCCAGCACAGCAGAATGTGAACTGGCCCCATGTCATGGAGAGCCACTTCACACTGTGGGTCCAGACAGTAATGAGGTGTGCTCAGGAAAGAGTGAGGGAGCGCAGACCCTGCTTCTGGGGGAGGATTGTCAGCATCCTGATCCCATAGGGTGGGATCTGTGCCATCCCTGGTTTTTTTTTTCTTGAAACATACAGTGCCTGAAAGAGTCCTAGGTAAAGGCAATAAGGATGCAGAATCCCTAGGTTTCTTTCTTTGCAGAGAGGGATAGTTAAGGGTTAAGTAGCAGATGAAAAGGGAATCAGATTTGTTCTGCTCTTTTGAAATTCCTTAATGCAATTTCTAGGGCTACTTTGGATATTAATTGTGGTTTTCCAAATTTAGGAACAAATTCTTCTTTTTCTGCCAAGGGAAAAACAAAAAGACAAAAGATGGAAGGGTTTCAGTCCTCCTCTCCTCCCCCATAATTAACTGGGTAAAGCTGGTGTGTGGAGACACTTGAGATCAGGGTGGCACAGAGCACTCTGCTATGCTGAAGATGCACTAGCTTTGATAGCTCTAGTTCCTGTGTTCCTGAGGAGGAGATTGCCTCTTAACCAAGCCCCACGTGGGCTTTCAGGAGGCAGAGAGTAGCTGGTGACTGACTAGAGCTCAATATTTCTTAGTCTGTAGAAGGCAGTCTCCACTCTGAGGTGGAGGTGACCATTGCCCTATGCATGGTCCTGTGGAAAGAAAGAGAGCCGGGGGCCAGGTGTTTTGGTGAGGAGGACTTCCTTCTCACTGTCTCCTTCTCAGTGTAGAGTCCTGAGGACACGTTTGAGGGCAGTAGTGAGTTCTCCTTTTCCTCAGTGTCTGCCACCGTAGACTGGTGATATATGAAAGCTGACCCCCAACCCAAGTGGCAGGGTAGAAGTGCATTGAGGCCACATTCTTGTTCTCAAACAAGAATGATTCTTTGTCTTGCCTCCCATGTAAGAGTGACATCTTTCTCTTTGCTACCTTTCAGCCTTGCCCCCTTCAGAGAATTCATCAGTCATTCCTCTAGTACTATTTCTAGTACTGCAGGGGTTTTTTGTTGTTGTTGTTATTGTTTGTTTGCTTGTTTTTGGTTTTTTGAGACAGGATCTCACTATGTATTTCAGGCTGGCCTTGGAATCACTAGGTAGCTCAGGCTGGCCTCCAACTCATAGCAGTCCTCCTGCCTTAGCCTGCTGAATGGTAGTTTTATAGGCATGTGCTACCACACACAGCATTTCAGTACTGTACATTGAACCCGGGGCTTTGTTGATGCCAGGCAACAGCTCTACCACTGAGTTTCATACCAAGCCCTTTGGAAAAAAAATTAATTTAATTTGATTTTGTTGATAGAGGGTCTCATTGTGTAATCCAGGCTGGCCTTTAACTCACTCTGTAGCCCAAGCTGGCCTTCAGTTCTTCATGATCTTCCTGCCTCAGTGCTGGCAATATAGGCATGTGTTACCACACCCAGCCAAAATTGCCCAGGATAGTTTCAAACTTATGATTCTCGTGCCTCAACTTCCTGAATAGGTGAGATTACAGTCATGCACCAGCATACTCAGCTTCTGACTCCTGGTAAATGTGAGTTATATGTAGCAATTAGTAAGCTGTCTGTGCATTCATATAGGCCTCAACTTGTATAACCACACAAGGATATGGAAGTGACCTGTATGCTATTTCTCAGGACGCAGAGTAGCTTATTTGTGCCATGGGGCATAGTTTCCATGGGAGAAGGACCCTGCATGCTGGTCCTAGGGCCAGAAAGGGTATATGGCCTGTGGGCCCTCCAGGCTTTCTGGAAATCCTGATATGGCAGCATGGGGCCCAGAGCATATCCTGGAGATGACTCCGGAAAACCCAATAGAATTTACCACGCATTCATAGGTTGCATTTTTATGGGTGATCTTGAGGTTCACAGAGCAGTACTTCTAGACTGCGCTTTGCTGTGCCTCTGGCTGGCATGGGCTGTGTTCTCACAGGCTGCCCCGTTGTCCTGGTGCACTATTGTAAAGACTTTTAGGAAGCAGTTTTAAGTTTCCAGTAACTTTAAGGATTTTATGTTTAGGTTCAGATGTGAAGACACTTTATGGTGAAACCTTGTTGCTGAGGTGAGTTTTACCTCTGGAGTGTGTACTTTGTGCTTCATAAATCAGAGTAAGTGTGTTGAGAGGGTGTTCCTTTCAGAGTTGCTAATCTACTTTTGTGACTGTCAAAGCCAGACACAGTGAGCCCCTAGTGGTTTTATTCAGAGCTCAGTTTTCCAGAGAAGGAACAGGAGAGCCCTAGTGTGAGCATGTGTGTCTTCTCCTTTTGAGGTGTTCCTGACAGGTTTGTGTGCTCACTGATCCTCCTAGTAGCTAATGCAGCTGACTACAGTGATAGGGCTGGTGGTGGTTTTTGCTTCACTCCCAGAACAGGCACTGTGTGAAAACAGATTGCTTTATGGACATTGAGGACTACTATTTATTTGCTCATGAATCAACTCTTTTCAGCTCATTTGGCATGTTACATGTAGATAGTGTATGTTGTGGAAAGTAGGCTTTGGTTGGAGAGAAGTAAAATGATTGCTTTTGAGGTGATTCTTTTAGCTGTGTCCTTGTAGAAGCTGTAAATAACTTCCATGTCTTTGTATCCTTGTGGCCGTTGACTGTGTAGATGACAAAAAGTTGCAGTGTGCCATTTACATTAAGTATATGGGGTTGGGCATCACTTCATCAGCAGAGACAGTGGCAAAACCTTGGAAGGAGTTTAAAGCTGCAGGGATGGTGGGGTTCAGGGTCTAACAGAGCTGGGCAGACCCCACTCTCCTAGAGCTAAGTTCCTTGTTTCCAGATCCTTTTTAGTCCATCTAGCTTAAAGCTGTGGTCTTTTCTTTGTGGCAGCTCAAAGGTCAGCAGCCCATTCAGCTTAAAGCTGCATTGGTTCTTTGTTCCATGTCTTTGAAATTTAAATCTATGAAGTTATTTACTTTCACTGGTTTGTCTTTTAATAACTTTAACACAGATTATCCAAAAGATATCTATTCCTTATTTGCCTTTGAATTGTAGGTATCCTAAAGAGCAGTGTCTTGAGTTTTTAATCCTTTTCCCATCATCTGATGTTGTTTACTTGGAAAAAGAAAGAAAATCAGCACATTCTTATAAGTAGAGAGTCTGGCCACTGGGGTGTGGAGCATGGTGGTCTTGCTAGGAGGTATGCCTAGCTTCCTGTGCTGGTGTCCAGCCACGCAGGAACTCCCAGTGAGCTCAAGGGCATGTGTCATGTTCCCTGGGACAGGAATATGGGCACCTCACTGAATTTTAACCTTAGTAATTTGTACTTTATGTATAATAGAAGTAAACTTTTGTAGAGATATCTAAAATAGATTACAGTGAAATGTAGTTAATTGTCTTATGGCAAATAGTAATTGATGCATAGTCTTTTCTTATTAAAAGGCAGAGGAGAAATGGCTACTTGTAGATGAAGAGCAATACTGTCCTATCATCCTGTTTATTCAAATGAAATGTCATGTATATGTTGCCTTTGTCTTACTTACAGATTGTATTAGGTTGTGATTATTGTGTACTTATTTTATAGTTATGTTTAGGAGGAGAACCACGCAAATGAGGCAGCAATACTGTTAAAATCTGTAGTGTGTGTGTGTGTGTGTGTGTGTGTGTGTGTGTGTGTGTGTGTGTATGTGTGTGATTGTGTGATACTGGGGATTGAACTCAGGCCCTTGTGTGTGTGTGTGTGTGTGTGTGTGTGTGTGTATGTGTATGTGTGTGATACTGGGGATTGAACTCAGGCCCTTGTTCTTCCAAGGTAGCAATGGTACCACTTGAGCTAAATCCCCAGCCCCTGAAGTCTATAGATTTTTAATTTCAGACATTAAGAAAATCTAGGTTATGTAAATGTGCATCTCTCCTGGGATTAAAATACTAATACTAGACCTGCTCTGTGTGACCAAAAAGTTTGTGGGAGATCACTGGTGGGTAGACACGTACACACACACACACACACACACACACACACACACACACACACAGAGATATGCTCCCTCACTGCAAGAATGGACTTTGTACATGTACATGGGTCTTTTTCCTGCTCTCTCACCCTTTTTTGCATATTTTCTTTTCCTCATATTTCCTGTGTCTTTCCAGCTCTTGTGTGCTTGCCCTGGGAGCTAGATGTACTGGCCTGGGGCTCATCTAGTCTGGCACAAAATTTTGCTTCATTTTCTAGAAAACTTTTTCCCTTAACCATTTTTTTTTTGAGACAGGGGTCTCACTTTGTAGGTCAATCTGGCCTTGAGCTCCTTATGTAGCCCAGGTAAGCCTTGAACTCACAGCAATCCTCCTGCCTCTGCCTCCTGAGTGCTGGGATTACAGGCGTGAGCCACCACGCCTGGCACTGTGGTATGTGGTACTGGTTGCTGCTGGGCATGAATCTCCATGCCCAGTATGGTATGTGGTTACCAGGGATCGAATCCGGGTCCTTGCTCTTGCAAGACAGGCGTCAGAACCACTGAGCTAACTCCCCAGCCCATCCTCTTCTTTTTTTTTTTTTTTTTTTTTTAATATGTATATGTTTTAGAATCACTAAGCATTTCTTTCATTCTGGTCATCATCTTTGTAGTTATCTGAGAAATTATTTCTTTAATTTCTTTTTCTAGAACCTCATCTTGTTGCTCCCACAATTACCATTTCAGATAGTCCAGGTGGCCGGCTTTTGGATTGTTCCACTTCATCGCTCTTGGGTTTGCCTTTGGTAGGCTGAAAGCGTGTGGGGGTATATCTTGCTTAAGTGTCCTCTAATTTTCTATTTTTTAAAAAAAGTTTAATTCCAGAGTTGATGGCTTGTACATTGCTTGTGGCAAGTAGCTTTATTGGCAGTATTCAAAACCCTTAGGAAATGACTACTCAGAAGTGTTTTCCAGGTATAGTTAGCTTCAGTTTTTGGTCTATTGGAAGATCCTATCTCTTCAGTTTAAAGAGGATGAAAAGTTTTGCCAAGTTTGCCCAGCTGCTGGTTCTTTGACAGTGGTCTGTAGTTTTTTTTTTAATAGACACTTTCAGTTTTGATATACCAGGAAGGACAACTGATTAGGATAATTATATTACTTTGGCTAAAGTAATATGGTCAGCAATAATAGTTGCATCAGATATAGCCTAGCAAGTGATAAACTGTGGTTACTGTCAATTTGCCACCTTTAACAATATGAATGAACTAGATTTGCAGTTAAAGCAAAATCTAAAACAAACCAGAAAAATTGTATGCAATAAATAACCCATTAATATGATGACTTTATCCTTAGGGAAGAAGACTTAAAAGGGTAAAGGAGGATAGGGAAATAGAAGGAGAGATTAGAGTCAAGGCTGGTGGACAAAGATCATACAAACTTTGAGAAACTGGTGAAGAAGACAGATGGAAAAGAAAGAAAGAAATAAAAACAAGAATAGAACAGTAAAATAACAAAAAAATTTAGAAACCATATTCAAACAGTCAAGAAAAAAACCAAAAGGACAAGAACCAGAAAAGAGGAAAAAAAAGAAAAGGATAAAGAAAAAAGTCCAATTCAGGCATGTCTCTGCTGGCACTGGTAGAATGGGTAGACAGAATTCAGAGCTGAATTGATTAATCTGAGCACATTAGCTATAGCTTTCTGGTGGGATAGTAGATTATCCCAGTCAGCCTGCAGCTTTAGTTTCACTGAAATTCAGGGTGCTTTCTGGCTGTGAGACTAGAACCAGATTTTTTGTTTGCAGCAGTTCATTTGCCTCTTGCTGTCTTAAACTTGGCTCCCTGCTGGCTTGAACTCCCCATTTACTTGAACTCAACACTCTCACTGAGACACTGGGACCCACTAAATAAAGCCAGCCTATAGCTGCTCTGAGTTCTGAACTCAGTTGGCTCCTCTCCAAGATGGCCACTGGCCATTGACCCTCTCCTGGGTGACATCTGAATCTGAATAACTCAACTTACCAGCCACTGCAGGCTACTGTGTCCACTGCATTTCTATGTGAAAGCCTCTAGGGTCACTAATAGTCACTGTGCATCTGCAGGTTTGACCTTCTGTTCCCTTACGGTGAGTCGGAGTTCTGGATGAAAGGGCTGCTTACTATCTCCTTCCTCTTTGTTAAAGGCTCTTTCTCTGCTTTCCCTCTGCGCGTCATTTCTCACTTCAGATCCTTCCTGAGTTCTGGGGACTCATTTCTTCCTCCTCATTCTCACACTGCTATATTGCAGTGCCAGGATACCGAATCTTGGAGAGCTTTCTGTGTTGCTTATCACTCCTTGGGTATTGTGTCTCAGTGATAATAAGAAAATGAGCTGCTGGCCTCACAACTTTTTTCAATATTCTTGAGTTCACACAGAGGAACTGCGGATAAAGAAGGAAGTCATATAAAGAGTTGTTTTTCTGAGCTCGTGATTATGATTATTATTTTTTTTTGAGATGGGGTCTTGCTTTGTAGTTTAGGCTGGCCCTGAGCTTGCTATGTAGCCCAGGCAAGCCTCAAACTCACAGCAGTCCTCTTGCTTCTGCCTCCCAAGTACTGGGATTACAGGTATGAGCCACCATGCCTGTCATTGTGGTATGTGGTACTGATTGCTGGTGGGTGTGAGGCATTGTTGTATGTGGTTACCGGGGATCATCTAGGGACTTGCACTTGCAAGGCAGGTGCCGGAACCACTGAACTAAATCCTTGAGCCAGGACTTGTGATTTTTAAGTGGAAAGAAGGTAAAACTAATGTTTAGGTGAGAATTGGCAAGGTGTGTACCTTATTCACATTTGCACATACTGGTTGACATTCTCTTGTGAAGGAGTAGAGACACTTGTAAAATGTAAGGTATAGTGCTATGGAAAAGAGGGCATCGAGTGTGTTTTGCTGATGGCATAGGAGTTCAGGTGTTGGCACCACATGTGAATGGGATCGTGGTATGGGAATGGAGGTTAGACAGTAGCACTGCAGTGTGAGGACTATGGACTTGGGATGCTGTAGTGAGTAGGAGCCACCATCCCGGGGGAGGAGGGGTTTGGGTTGGAACAAGGAGTCAAAGCTTCTTCTGTAATCCTAGGCCAGGAATGGGGAGCCTTTGTACCCTCTAAACTACATCTGGCCTGTCATCTTGAGAGGAGGTGGGAATCTTTGCTTTCCTAGACCTCTTGTTGCCGTGTGGCTGAGGACTTAGCTGTAGAAGACTCCTAGCCTGTGGGCTAAGGGGTTGTCCTTTAGCTGTAAGGGTCTGTATGTGTGAAGTATCCCAGGGCCATCAGAGTTTTCCAGGATTGCTTGGAATGAGACATTCTGGGCTGGAGTTCCCCAGGCTGTGGGTTTACTTGGCGGAGGTTCCTCAGGTATTCTGTATGGTAGGGATTCCTGAGCCGCAGGAGGACTATACTTGTCCATGGTGAAGTTGTGGGGCCTTTGTTTGTGTTTCTCATTTCCAGGAGGTAAGTTTATACCTGTGAACTGTGAGCTCCTGAGGATATGGGCTCCTGTGCTTGGCACTGTGCAGATTATTAGTATTTTTTGAGACGGGGTCTCACTTTGTAGTTTAGGCTGGCCCTGAGCTCACTATGTAGCCCAGGCCAGCCTCAAACCCACAGCAATCCTCTTGCCTCTTGTGGAACACTATGCGCTTTGAGAGTTTGCAGAGTTATTTCATGCATCCTGCCGCATCCAGTCTCTCCACAGCACCTGCTAACTGCCTCACACCCTGAGCTTGTCATTGGCACTGTGGCCTCTGGAAAAAGGGATCCAGGTGTGGAAACTATGGGAACCAAGGGACTTTGGTGGATCTCACATTGTGCAGACACAGTGGTGTGTGGCCTAGGCTCCTGATTCTAGAGCTGTGTGGCTGAATGGCTGGTGTGCCTACTACACCTATAGGAATTACCTCTTATGGTTTCTGTGGGAGACTCATCTGTCATTGCTCATTTCCATCACAGTATCCTGTTTCATTTTACCTGAGGCCTCCTTGTCTAGGTCTTGCACCTGTACTGTTTGTCCAGTCCTTAGGCGTCTCTGGTCTTTTCTTTCTAAGAAACTGTATGGAAAATAATGTTAGACATGCAGAAGAATTGAAAGATGCATACAGTGACCTCTAGGTTGCTTCATCAAGGTAGATGCTTGACATATCTTCCAAATGTGCACTTGTGCACACACATGTGTACATACTTACATGGTATACTTTTTCCCCAGAACCACTTGAAAGTATGGTTAGACTTTATACTACTCTGCTCACTTATGCACAAGGGATTTCTCTTACATAAACCATAATGCAGCAAGTAAAATCAGGACATTTCACACTGTTACTGTTGTCAGTTGGTGTTGTATATATAGTAGTCATACAGTTTCCTTTGCAGCAAATTTTCCTGTTTCTTTTCCTATATGGGACAGTGCGCAGTGTCTTTTCATTCTTCTTTACTGGGGGCAGTTCTTCAGTCTTTGTCTTTTATGAAGGAGTATTTTGAAATACACAGACCACCTGTTTTCTAAAAAGCCCTTTGGCTGAGTTTGCCGGGTGCTGTTCATGAATGGTTCTAGGTTGTGTGCTGTGTGGATGATTTGGGTCACAGATGTGTGTCTCCAGATGTGTTGTCACTTTGGGCTGTGATTGGTCACACTGACTTTGGCCTATAGTGAAGGTAATGCCACTGGTTTTCCTATGTAAGTAACAATACTTTGAGATTATGTGAAAGCCTGTTTACGATCCATTTATGCATAAGACGTCAACTTTATTTTTGCATTCATTGTTTGACATTCTAGTATAAAGAGCTTTGCCTTTGTTTTCTTACTAACTGTCTATCTGTTTAATGTTAGCATGAACTCCTGCTGTCCTCATTGTATTCAGGGGGGTACAATCTAATACTGTCATCATTTAGTTTTTGTTTCTTGAATTTCTCAGATTAGGCGAAGGATTCCTTTTGGGCTTTGTTGTGTTCTCATGACATGTTTATCATCCTTTCAGCACTTCGTTTCTTGGGCAATGCATGATGCTCTGAACTCGATTTGTACTTTGCTTGCCCCAATCTGGCACTGGCTATTTTTTCAGGAGCTTTAGTTCTTAAAGGAGATGGTACATAGGATTCAAGGTACAGTTCTTAGTGTGCCTGTTGCTGCCAATGGCCATTGATTTGAGGATGTAGTTAAGAGTTTCTGTTGTTTATATTGTCCTTGGCATCATTTTCTGTGCCCTAAACCCAGTCCTTGTCCTTGTTCAGTTGTGTATTAAGGCAGGCAGCAGAGGACACATGAAGGCCTCCCAGCCAGGAGGGTTCTTTTAGTATATATGCTGTCAAAGCAATCACAAGAAGGCCCTTTTATTGCTAAGGTTTCATTTTTCCATGCTGAGTTGGAAATGGATCAGGACCTGATGTCTGCTAGTGGATTTATTTGCTTCTGTAAGTATGAATGTGAAAGATAAATGACAAAAGCCAAGAGCTGGGGTGGAACGAAATTTATGTTTTGGGCAGCATATCTTAGCCATAAACATTTCTACCTCAGTGTCCACACATGTCAGGATCTGACATAGGTCACTGGCTCCTTTGCAGAAGTGCTGAGAACATGTTTCCTTTTGGTAGATAAAATGCAGATTCACTACAGAGGGCAATTGGATTTCAAGTTTACTTCCTTCTCTGGTCCTGGACTGAGCTTTCCATGTGCAGCCCCCGCCCTAACCTCCTTTGTGCCATCTCTCCATAAGGACCACAGAGTGGTAGCTTGATCTTTCTTTGCTCCATGCAGCAGATACTGATTGTCTGTCTTGGGTGTTTTCAGCAATCAGTTGGGTCTGTCCTGTATGGAAAACAGTTGTATAGGCAGAGGTAGAAGCTTGCAGGGATGCTCAGGTCTTTCCTGACCCTTGGGCAGGCCTTATCTATTCTCTCTTACATGCTGGGTGCTAAGATGTGCTGGGGATTTATGAGGAAGGTACTAGTGCCTTCTCATGGAGCCAGCTAGTGGGACATTAAGACAGGGGCAGGGAGTACTAGATGGGCTGTGTCCTCTGAGTTGCAGCTTAAAGACTTCACAGTACCCTGCTATCTTGGAAGTAAACCTGTTTCTGCTAGAATAGGTATCTTTTTCTGTAAGGATTCACAGGTGGCTTTGGAGTCAAAGGTCTCCGTTACATGTTGTCCTTTGTTGTTGTCATCCTTGCTGTTTACAAGCCTTTGACGATGTACAAACCACTCAGAGCTAGCGTGATCCCTGCACTTGATGTTGAGATGGCTGAGTATGAGACAAGGCTTGTGTACCATTGAAGTTTTTTGTCTGCCTGGAACATGATGGGTGTTTAATCATAGTGGCTGACCTTCTCTCCAAGTGCTGGGAAAAGATAACTGTACCTGTCCACTAGGTCCTGTCAGTTTCAGGATAGAGGTAAGAATCGGACTACCTATGGGTTCTCCTTGAATGTACATGCTTGCACTTCAAAAAACAGGTCTTTCAGGGACCGCTGAGTTGGTCAGCTTACATTAAAGGTCAGCCTACACAAGAAACACTAGGAAAGGTCAGAGGGAATAACCTGGAATTGACAGGGAAGCTTGGCCCTGCTTACAGGCCTTTCTTGGCCTGTGTTTCTGGGATGTTAGAATGTTACTGTGGCCCTTCCCAAGAAGGCTGCTGGGAGCATTCTGGAAACACTGAGGTTATTGGACCTTTGTTTTAGCAGAATTGAGGAGGGAATGTACTTTGGGGGTTTTGGAGTCTGAGGGTCAAGTGGGCAGTGGTCACAACAGATCTGTTGTGAACAGTGAGCTCAAGGCTCAGTGGGAACATTCTGAAAATCTTTCTTGATGTCTTTAGAGAAAATATTCCAGAAGTTATAAAAAGTGTGATGGGTATTAGGCCCTTAATTTGTGGCACCCCATCACGAGAGGGTTCTGCATCTGTTCCCCTGGCCCCAAATGTGGACAGGGCTTTTGTTCACATCCTGCTACTGCTGGTTCTGTAAAGACTTGTAATGTTAAGAGGGTTTTTTTTGGTGTTTATATTCACTTCTTCAACCATTCTAAACCTCTTCAAGGCAGAGGTTTTTTGTCTTAACAAATAAATCTCCAGACACCTTGTATAATACAGTATATACTTCCACATGGTAGACATTTAAATATTTAGTGATTTTATCTTAGTGAATTTCCTGGATTTATCCATTTCTGTAACTTTTGTGTAGGTTTTCCTTGATAATAAATAGTGAGCTGTGGCATAAGTGCCATTAGTTTGCCACTAACCTCCAGAACTGCAGAATAGGTAGATGTTTCTTTGGACTATTTTCTGAATGCTGCCCTCCTCTTGGAGCTAACTGTGCTATCTATAGGTCAGACTCAGCTCTGAGAATCTAACAATAAGTTTTGTAATGATGATTTGTTTTGGGGAAATCATACTAGTAGGTTGTACAGTCTGTCTCTGCTGTATTCAAGATGATAGTTTTTTTGTTTTGTTTTTAAAGCAGGCAGTTCCAGCCAAGGGGGAAACTAAGCAGGATTGCTGCATGAAAACAGAGCTGCTGAGAGAAGGTAAGAACAGTGTTTGCTGAATGGAGAAGTGACTTTGTT
The DNA here is from genome assembly GCA_004026965.1 of Petromus typicus. NCBI lineage: Eukaryota > Metazoa > Chordata > Mammalia > Rodentia > Petromuridae > Petromus > Petromus typicus. Next base: position 48,012 of record PVIR01005998.1, read on the forward strand.
ACACGTACTTTGCCTAGCAGCTGCCCCAGCTTGTTGACTTTTTAAAAATTTTATCCAGTGTTATTGTATAATTTCTCATCTCTTAGCATTCCTGAACAGTCGGACACACACACACACACACACACACACACACACACACACACACACACACAGATCGATCTGCTTGAGAAAGAAGAAGTATGAAAAACTAAATTTCTGCATATCTTTACCCAAAAGTATACCCAGAAAGTGACAGTAAATGGACACATGAATGTTACAGTATCTTTATTCATACCACTGAAAACCCACCCAGGCTTCACCTGATAACAGACAGGATAGACAAACTGTGGTATATCTATATGATGGGATGGTGTGCAGGTGGCGTACATGGTTCATAGAACAACATGGATGAAGCATATGTGTGTTTTGCCAGGTGAAGGAAGCTATACCCCAAAGACCACATACTATGTGACTCCATTTGTATGACATTTTGGACAAGGTAAACTAGAGGATTGGAGGACCTAGGGAGAAGTGTTGAAACGGCCGTGGGAGGGAATGTGAGGAAGCAGATGTTTGGTAAAGGAGGAGGTATGGACATATGGTTCTGCGCGTGTCAAGATGCATTTACTTAGAGTGCTGTGCCTTGAGTGTGTACATGGTCCACCTGCCCACACCAGTAAGGAGCTGGCCAGGTAACTTAGAATGCAGTGTTCAGACTGGATGCCCTATGGCTGATGTACAGGACCTGTGGTGATTCTGGCCCAGATTTGCCTTCTGCCAGATACCAAGCTGTCCCTTTGACTGCATCTTGGCCTCACCCCAAAGATCTCTTAGTGCTGTAGGTGTCTAGCCAGCTATAGGCCTTTTACTACTTGCTTCTTAGCTGCTGTGGTCACCTGTTGTTCTCTGCCAGGTCTGGAGTTCATCCACTCATGTACTTTTCACCCACCAATGTCTCATCCTGTCTGAGACCTCTTAAGACCTATTTGATATTTGTTTCTCATCTTTTGGCCCCTTCCTGTCTCTACTGTTCCTCTATTCCTTTGAATTTTCTAATGTATCAGGTGCAACTTCATTGCTAGCGTTTGCCCTTCTTTCTCCCTCTTTAATGTCACCCAGGAGCCCCTTTTACAGTATTACATATATATGTCTGTAAGTTGTTTCTGATTTCATATACAATTATATAACTTCTCCAAGTAAAGGAAGTTTTCTTCTATTCCAGTTTGTTAAGAATACAGAAACATTGAGTGCAATCATGATGTGTATATTTAATGTACCAATAAAGATTTAAAAAAAAAAGAATACAGAAACATTGATTAGTAGCTGTTGATTCATTCAGAAAAGATTATTAATTAATTACATGATATATGCCAGTCCTATTGATGTGCTGCATCCTAGAGGTGGAAGGACAGTTGACTAGCATGATGAACAAAGAAGGCAGTGTGTTAGGTGATAGATGTGACAGACAGCAGCATAGGAGGAAGTTATGAGTTTCCTGCCTCCACCCATCATCAGATTAAGTGTACTCTTCTGTCTTCTGATGTACAATGAGTTCTTGTTTCTGACCATCCTGGACAAGACTGAGTCATTGTAGGAGGCAGCTTCCCAGACAGGAGTATCCTAGAAGCTGCTCTCTCCCTGACTCATTTTCCTGCTTATTCATATGAAACTGTTTCTGGAGTTTCTCTACTGGTGCCTACTACTGTATACTAATCTCCCTCCCTCCCCACCTTCCTCCCTCCCTCCCTCCCTCCCCTCTCTCCCTCCTTCCCTCCTTCCCTGCTTTCCTTTTTTTGTACCAGGGATTGAATTTAGGACCTTGCACTTGCAAGGCAGGCACCAGAACCACTGAGCTAAATCCCTGCCCGCCTCCCCCCTGCCCCAAGACAAAGTCTTTTTAATTTTTCTTTTTGGGTACTGAGGATTGAACTTGGGACCTTGCCTTGCACTATAGTTCAGGCTGGCCTCGAATTCACAAGATCTCCTGCCTTAGACTTACAAGTGCTGGGATTACAGGTGTGACCACCACATCCAGCCCTGGAATCCTGTCTCCCCATCACCCCCCAGTACTGGGGATTGAATTTAGGATGTTGTACGTTTGTCAGGCAAGCGTGGGCTACAAGAGCTACATCTCTTGTCCTGGAGTCCTTTTTTAAAAGTTTTTTGAGACAGGATCTGGCTTTGTAGTTCAGGCTGGTCTTGAACTTAACCTCAAACTCAGCAGTCCTCCTGCCTCTGCCTCCCGAGTGCTTGGATTACAGGTGTGGGCCACCACACCTAGCACTGTGTTATATGGTACTGATTGCTGGTGGGCATGAGTCACCTGTTGTATGTGGTTTACTGGGGAATCAAACTAGGGACCTTGCATTTGTAAGGCAGTTGTGGAACCACTGAGCTTAATCCCTAGCCCTGGAGTCCTATTTTTATCTCTAAACAACACTCAGAACTTTTCTGACTGTAGTGACTCTTCAGGTTTAACCAAAAGTTAATTTAAAGAAATAATCTCATATTTAATCTCTTTGAACTTTAGTGCTGGTTTGTGTCTGAGATGAAAGGATTTCTGTAGCTATTTTAGGGCAGCCAGCTGAATGAACTGCAATTTCTGCTGGTAGTGGGCTATGGAGGCCAGTTGCCAGCCATAGTGATGCTTTCTCCTCTTTCACAGATATTCCTATGGCTGCTGATGAAGGTCCTGCCGAGAAACCAGCAGGAGAGGCTTCCATGGCTGCAGATGGGGAGACGAATGGGGCCTGTGAAAAGAGCGGCGATACTGGCCACACAGATGCAGCCAAACACACTCAGGAGAGCGCCAGAGCCAGCCCCCAGGAAGGCAGCAACAGAACAACCCGGATAGCAGAAAATGGGGTTTCTGAAAGAGACACAGAAGTGGGAAAGCAGAACCATGTCACTGCTGATGACTTCATGCAAACATCGGTCATTGGTAGCAATGGATACTTCTTAAATAAACCTGCTCTTCAGGGGCAGCCCTTGAGGACTTCAAGTACCCTGGCCTCCTCTCTTCCTGGCCATGCTGCAAAAACCGTTCCTGGAGTGGCTGGTAAAGGCAGGACTTCAAGTGCACTTCCTCAGGTGCCAGCCACAACACCAGTGTCTGGGGTTGGGGTTGCAGATCCAGAGGACCGGAAACCTGCAGCCCCTGGCACTGATGTCAAAGTTCACAGGGCACGCAAGACCATGCCGAAGTCCGTTTTGGGCCTGGTAATTTTATCCCTTCTCTTGCTCTTTCCTTTCTTCTCTTTTGTCTTAATTATGGCAAGTAGATCTCTGTGAATTGAAGAGAAAAGGTAGTGAACCGCAGTGGTCATGTAGTAGGTGATTACTTCCCACCCTGTTAGGAAGTTAGGAGATGCTGCTGGTTCCTTTATGGAAACGACATCTCCCTGGTTGTGGCTCTTTGGAGACGATTCTCTCATCTCTGTATGGAGACATGTTAGGTACTGTTGAGGACCAGACACATCAGTCCAGCCCAGTAGAGCTCAGCACCCACTGTCTTGCTGAGAAGTAAGTGGAAATGAAGCTGTTAGGGCCAAGTGTGATGGAAGTGCAAAGACAAAGGACCTGACGTGCGCCAGCCTTGGACTTACTGTGAGAAAGAAATGAGTCTTGCATCCTGAACATTGAACACAGGCAGAGCTTACCTGAATTTAGTATGGATCGTGCTGTTCTCTCTCTTGTTCTTCACCATGTATTGCATCATAGTTTTTTCCAAAATGCAGTGCTGTTACTTTGTGTTCCAATATTAATTTGACTGGGGTGCATTCTGAGTTTTGATCACCTTCCCTTGGACTTTCTGGTATCTGACATTGCTTGTGTCATTCTGAAACTCACTTGTCCTTCCTGTATAGGCTACCTGCTGTTTTCCCTGAAATTCTAGGGTTCAAGGACTGATGTT
>PVIR01005998.1:52003-69075 GCA_004026965.1 Petromus typicus
GAACCACTGAGCTAACTCCCCGGCCCCTCTCCAGTTTATTTTATATTCTTATGTTCATATGACTCCATATGTTGATTTTGACTCTTTTCATATTCAGTACCTGATTAGTTCTTTTAATTAAAACCAATTCTACATCATATTTCATTTTGTCTTTCAAAATGTGTTGATTTTAATTTTTTTATAGTCTCTGTTAATGAATTTTGATTGCTCAAAGGTGTTCTTTTTGGAAGTGGTAGCTCATGTGCATGATCCTTTTTTCTTGTAGGGTTGATTTTTCTGCATTAAGGGTGTACTTGCTTTTATTTCAGTGGCAGTGGAGCAACCTGACTGGTGGTGGGGTGGTAATAGGTGCAGCCTGGAGCTGTACTGGCCACCACCAGTCTCAAAGCTTGAGGGTCTGTTGCCTTGTAGGTGTTTTGTCCACTGCTAGGCCTTCACACAGATGCTTCCTTATATGAGGCAGTAGCTCTGGTCCTTGCCCAGGGGCTCCCCAGCTCTCGTCTTTGCCAGTCTGACCTGGTTTTAACTTTTCACAGTATTTTTTCTAGCATGTTAACTGTTGTAGAAAATTTTTAAATAATTGTAGATTAACACAAAACAAAGACAGGCTGCGCATGATGGTACCTACCTGTAATCCCAGCACTTAGGCAGCTGAGGCGGGAGGACTGCTTCAAGTACAAGGCTACTCTGAACTATGTAGTGAGACCCTGTCTTTTAAAGAAAAAAAAAAGAGAACACAAGGACAGAATCAAACTGTGTACCCTTCATCTAATCTTCCTTCATAGTAGCATCTTTTGTACTTAGAATATAGTATCAAGACAATAACACTGACATTAAAATCCACAGCTCTTGCTCAGTTTTACCAAAATGTGTGAACATACGTGTGCATGGATATGTGTGGTTGTGCATTTGATTTTAGATGTATAACCACCACGGTCAAAGTGTGGAACATTCCTTCATGTTTGATTCCCTAGTGTTACACTCCTCCTTGACCTCTAGCAATCTCTAGACTGTTTTCTATTTCTGTAATTTTGCTATTTCAGATGTCTGTAAATGGAATTATAAAATGTACAGCCTTCAGCGATGGCTTTTTCTCTACTCAGCATAGTTCTCTTGAGAACTGTCCCACTTATGTCATGAGTTTGAGTCTGCTCCTCTTCAGACTGCCTCATTGTCTACCATGTAGATGGGCTATAGGTCAGTTGCTTATCATTGAAGGACCCTTAGGCTTTTCTTATTTGAGGCTATTGTGTCCAAGCTGGTCTGAGCATTTAGGAACGTTTTTGTGTGTAGATAGGTTTACATCTTTTTGGGTTGCCTATCTGAGGAGTATAATTGCCGGATTAGTGATGATTACATGTTTTGTTTTATAAGAAACTGGCCAGTCATCCACACTGTACAGTAGCTGTGTATCTTTTTTATTTTTTTAGACAGGATCTTGCATTGTAGTTCAGGCTGGTCTTGAACTCGCTGTGTAGCCCAGGCCAGCCTCAACCTCTTGGCAACCTTCCTGCCTTTGCCTCCTGAGTGCTGGGATTATAGGCATGAGTCACCACGCCAGGCATTGTGGTGTGTGTTTACCAGGGATTGAACTCAGGACCTTGCGCTTGCTAGATAGACGCAAGACCCACAGAGCTAAATCTCTGGCCCATAGCTGTGTATCTTATGTTGCCTAGCAGAATCTTATATTCCCTAGTTTCTTGCATTCCAGTCAGCATTTTGTGCTGCTGGCTATGGCTTTCTTGATCTGATAGGGTGTGGTGGTGTCTCCTTGTGTTTAACTTCATCTCCTCACAGCTGTTGATTGGGAAGTTTCTGTGTGCTCATCTGCCATCGTGTGTCTCCCTCCTTTTATGATTAGATGGTTTTGGGGTTTTTTTGTTTTTTACTTTGTTTGTTTTTTGTTTTTTTTTTTGAGACAGGGTCTCACCCTGTATAGTTCAGGCTGCCCTGAGCTCAGCCTCCAACTCACATGACAGCAATCCTCCTGCCTCTGCCTCCCAAGTGCTGGGATTACAGGTGAGTGCTGGGATTACAGGCGTGAGCCACCATGCCCAGCACTGTGGTATGTGGTACTGATTGCTGCTGGGGGTGAGTCTCCACACCCAGTATTGTATGTGGTTAACCGGGGATCAAAGCCGGGTCCTTGTGCTTGCAAGACAGGCGCTGGAACCACTGAGCTAAATCCCCGGTCCTATGATTAGATGGTTTTGTTAGTTTAAAGATTTCTGGATACTGGTTCTTTGTTAGATGTGTGTTTGCAGATATGTTTTCTCGTCTTAAGCTTCTCTTCTTGCACTCAAGAGGTCTTTCCTAGAGCAAATGTTTCTTTTCATATTGGTGAAGTTCAATTTGTTTCCTTTTTTGGATTGTATTCTTGGTGTGATGTTTAAAAACTCTTTGGGCCAGATTTTGGAGCTTCTGTAACTTTCCCTAACTGAATTGCGCACACTGCAGTAGGAGTCAGCTGGTGACTCCACACTTTCCCCTTTGGGTCTGTTCCTGTACCCTGCTTCTTTTCATGTGCCTATCATTAGGCTCTAGATACAGGAAGGGAGGTGATCATGTACTCCACTGTGAGGAAACGGTCAGTCCTTAGTGATGGTGCAAGCTGGTACTGAGTTACGATACGTGTTCAGCTGTGAGAGCTCATATTGGTGCCTAGGGGCTGGCCAGGCCAGGCAGGGTGAACCTAAGACAGAACTTGGCAGGGATGGTGGAGGCAATCAGCAACCCTAAGGGAGGACAAAGGCTGCTGCTGTGCCTTTCTGTGCACAAGTATTCTTTTCTCATGATCGTGCTTGTTAGACAAGGCTATGGACAAGGTCCGGAGACTTCACTTTGTTTGGCTCAGCAGTTCTTAACTTTTTAGAATTTTGAAAATAACTCCTTAAATGAAAGAGTACATTTTATACCCAAATGAGAATTAGCCGCGTGTGGCTATTTCCTTTCAGTCTTTGTGTATGTTAAAGTTACATTTTGTATTTGTCTGCAAGCCTAGCTGAGGTGGGCTGGCTACCATCTACTTGCTGTCTCCTTAGTAGCTGGTATGTGGTACAGAAGTAATAGCTGAGTCTTGAGCTTGGATAGTGGCAGCATCAGTGGCTAGCCTAATATGCAGAAAAAAGCCTAGCGGTTTTGCACTGTTTCATTGAAACAGTGCTATATGTGCAGAGGGTGATTACCCAGTGGAGACTACAGAGGGAGCTGTCATGTTTGAGTTGTGGTTTGGAGGAGCAAGAAAGAATTAATCCCCAGGGGAAAAAAAAAAAAAAAAAAGAAAGCACTGCAGGAGTGGAAGCATGGCCTTCAGGGCAAAGCACCTGTCATAGGGCAACAGGACTGGCAAGCTGTGGCGTGTCCACTGGAGGAAGAAACAGAAAACTGCATAGAGCTGGGGTCACTAGAGCTGGAATCCAGGGAAAGTTCCTGTACCAGTCTTGATTTTTGTTCTGCCCAGGAGTAATTTACAGAGTAGGAGTTCAGCTTACTGATCTGGAGACTGGCAAGACCAGTCATGATGTAGCATCTGGTGAGGGCTTCTTGGTACATCATGACATGGCAGAGTGCTGCATAGCAAGACAGAGCAAGCATACCTGCAGCCAAATCCTTGGTCTGTGCCATCACAGGCCCCTCTCTCATGACTTCCTTGAACTCAAATTACATCTTCAGACTGTACCTCCAAATACCATTAACCTATAAATTTGGAGATTTTAGTTTCCAATATGTGAAGACACATGACACATTCAGATCATAGCCATTCCCTAGCTTGATGGTCAGCAAGAGCCTCAAGCAACTTCTGTATTGTAGATATCAATGAGACACTGGCCGGCATCAGTGGGGGTTGAGGAAAGAAGGGTTGTTTCTGAGACACTTTCCAGTGCCACATCATTAGCAGAATCCGTGAGTGAAAGAGCACAAATCAGAGGGTGTATGTGAGGTACAGAGAGCAACTGCATGTGAGACACAGGGTGTAAGGCAGAGCATGGACAGATGTGAGAGCAGGAGCCAGAGAGTGAAGAGCACCCACTCCCCAGACTCCTGCTGCAGTGGACACATTCTTCATTTCTGACCATTCAGGTGTGTCATGTTTGCTTTCACACCTGGAACTCCTCTGTTTGCCTGCCTACCTCACTATGACCTCAACAAGTGTGTCCTGCATCCCCCAAACCCATTTTTTTTGGTGCCTAGGGTTTATCCAGTGCTTTAAATTACAGTTGTTCTCAACCTTGACCATTTCTCCCTAGTCCTTTTGCCAAGAAATGGGGATGCTTTGTCAGAATTGTGAGTAGAATATCATCTTTAAGTATATCATTATTAGCTATTGTGGAATATATGCCATTTTGAAGTTGCTGAGTATAGCCATAGTAAACTGTGAAAGCACTCTTGAGAATTTTTGAGTATTTTTTATCTTGGTAATATTTATTAGCTAAATCAAGGGTTGTCAAACTTTTTCTGAAACAGCTAAATAAAAAAGATCTCAGACCACACATGGGTTCCTGCTGCTGTGTCCTCTCCCTCTCCTCCCCATCTTGCTTTAAACTTTTAATGCATTCCCATTGGATTGAACCAGTGGTGGTGCATGCATGACTGTTCTGTTGAGCAGCTTATACTACTACTGTGTGCAGAGGGAGATTACCCAGTGGTGAATGGATCTAATCACGTATAGGTCTTTGTATTAATGAAATTAATAAAAAGTATAAATACTTCAAGTGTAGTTAGTTGCTTGAATTTGAATAATTACTGCTTGAATTTAAATATTAATACTACTCAAACCAGTTAAAATTACTGTAATAATCACATTTCACCAAATTAAAAGAAACTCATTTATATACCTGAATAGTTTATTAATAACTAATTCTCTGAGTTTTAACATGGAAACTATACAGATACCCCATTTCTTGTGAGTATAATATGCATTTATAACTGGTATACCACAAATGAGCTATATTATAATTTTTATACCATTTTAATGTTTTCCTTAAGGAGCTGTAATGTGATGCCATCTGGTGTGCTAAATCAATGCCTTTGTTGGTATTATTATAAATAAAGATGCCCTCAGAGGCTATCTGACTGGGACAGTCATATTTGAGTCACCTAGCAGTGAGATGCACAAATTATGTGCTGTGGAGAACTGTGATAACAGCTCTTAGCTTGGACTATGGTTTGAGATACTGATCTCAGTCACCCAGCTAGTGACTGGCTGCATGTGCCGTATTACTAGATGCTCCTTTGATTCAGCTGTGCTGTGTGGATTTATGAACTCTGCCCTACCATAGTGACTCATTTATTTTTCAGTTGAGGTGAATTAATGGGGAAAGAACTGATTTGGGTGTGTTATTAGAGCAACCATCTGCTTGTACAGTTACGGTGATTAATTGTTTTCATCTTGAAGCATGCAGCCAACAAGGACCCCAGAGAAGTTCGGGAAGTGAGAGACCATAAGGAACCAAAAGAGGAGATCAATAGAAACGTTTCTGATTGTGGACGGCAGCAGCTTTTACCCCCTTTCCCGTCCCTTCACCAGTCGCTACCTCAGAACCAATGCTACATGGCCACCACGAAGTCACAGACAGGTAAAGGGGAATAGCAACCTCACTCTTTCTTGTTGTATGTCTGGAGTGTACACTCTAGAAAGAGCTGCCTGGGACATGTGGCTATTTTGCATAGCTAGAGAGGCCCTAGCTTCTGCCCTGGGCCTTCCTTGTTTAGTACCTTTGTTTTCCCTGCCCGTGGCCTTTTGACTGCTTGACAGTGTTATTTGTTTTTACTTGCCTTTGAGTTCAGTATGAGCACTGTGTTCAGCTCTTACCCTTGAGCTGACAGAGTGAAGGACTCTGGGTGTTAGAACTCCTCTGGTCCTGAGTTAGGCACTCTTGGCAGCGTGTGGTATGTTGGACTGAGGTTGGGAGAACCTTTGCCTCTGGCTTTGTTACCACCTCTTTAACCATGGGCATTTCTTCCCTCTGTACTGGATCTGTGTGTCTTCTTGTCAGGCAGGGGAGTTGGTGAACTCTATTGCCATGGAAGATCTCTTTTATTTTTTTATTTTCATTTTTGTTTTGGTACCAGGGATCAAACTTTGGATCTTTTGCTTTTGACGCATGTGCCACTGAGCTAAATCCTTAGCTCCCTATGGGGGATTTTTTTTCCTTTTGTTGAATTTACTAGGTATACATAGTGAACTGAACTGACATATGTTCCTAGGAGTTGAGTGACCTCCTGTCCTGGTCAAACAGTGGAGTCTGCAGGTCCTTCCCTCATAAAGTTCTGTTGCCCAGATTGTCCTCAGCAGGTGCTATGGGGGGGGGGGGTTTAGGTGTGGGTATTTGGATGTTTGGACTGTGGCTCTGTGGGGGTCTAGTGGTGGTTTTCTATCTCCATCACTCCCTATGTGTTCTATTCAGTTTCTCCTGTAAGAAAATGATACACTCTTCTATCTTATCTAGTTAGCTGCATCTGTCTGTCTTTATTAATGATGTAGCTAGACATGGTGTGCACATCTGTAATCCTAGAACTTGGGAAGTTGAGGCAGGAGAGTTGTGAGTTTGAGACTAACCTGGGCAATTTATTGAGTTCAAGGTAATCCTGAATTACATGGTAAGACCCTGTCTCCAAAAAAAAAAAAAAAAGTGTTTTAGCTTTTAGTCACTATGACAGATACTTGAGATGTTATAAATAAAGAGAAATGGTTTGTTTTGGCACTCTTTTAGAGACTGCAGTCCAGCACTAGCTGGTTATTTTGTCCTTTTGTATTAAACTTATGTGACACATCTTGGTGGATATGCATGGAAGAGCAAAACTATTCACTCCAGGCTAGGGAGTGCAGGAGCAAGGGTACAGAGTGCCCCTGTTTCCTTTGAAAGTATGTCTCCAGAGACTTGAAGACTTGCACTAGGTCCTTCTAAAGGTTCCACCCCTCCCTAGCAGTGCCACATTGATGACCAGCCCATTAACATGCCAGGCTTTTGGGGATATTCAAGACACAAACAATTGTAGCTTATAAACTGTCATTTTAGTCTCTGTACTGTTGTTCATTTCTATCATTTTGTTCTTTGAATCACTCTAGGTTAGTCAGTGGGACTTCAGCTGGGTCCCCAGTCCTTGGGTGTGGACTAGCCCTTTCCTCAAACACTATGGCTGGACTGTTGGCCAGGCTTAGCTTGTCTGGTTATTCCCAGGCTGGAACTGGAGCTTCTTCAGGGAGCCCTGGCTCTTTTACTTGAAATGTCATGGATAGAAAACAATATCAGTCTCTGTGTTTCCCGTCCTGGCCTTTTGGCCACCTGACTCAGTATAATTTATTTTAAACAGTTAAATCTGTTGTTTTGTTTTTTTGTTCTTTTTTTTTTAGGTATTTTGAGACAGGTCTCGCTTTGTAGTTCAGGCTGGCCCTGAGCTCAGCCTCAAACTCACATCACAGTAATCCTCCTGCCTCTGCCTCCCGAGTGCTGGGATTACAGGCTTGAGCCACCACGCCCGGCACTGTGGTATGTGGTACTGATTGCTGCTGGGGTGAGTCTCCACGCCCAATATTGTTATGTGGTTACGGAGGATCAAAACCCCGGGTCCTTGCGCTTGCAAGACAGGTGCCGGAACCACTGAGCTAACTCCCCAGCCCTAAATCTGTTATTTTTGCAAAGTTCTGTAGAATTACATTTATATATATAAGGACTTGAAAGGAAGGACAAGAGTCAGTATTTTTACTAGCACACTAAGTTTTCCCATTATTTTTTCCTCCCCTCTCCCTTCCTCGTTTCTCTTCTTTCTCTTCTTTTTGGATCAAGCTTGTGACTTTGTACTTGCAAGGCAGGCACCAGAAACACTGAGCTAAATCGCTGGCACTATCATGATGTTTTAATAAAATCTTTCTGAAACAGTGTAGTCTCCTCTTTACCCTTTCTCACTCCTCCATTTAACTTCCTGTCTTCGTGTAGTCTTGAAATGCAGAGGCGTGCTGAGGTTGCTGAGTGTGAAATAGCCTTAAACCATAAATGTCATGTGATCCAGCAGCTTGTTGACCTCCACTGGTATGGTTATAGATATTCCCAGCCCCAGCTGTTTGTCTGGGCTTGCCCCACCGCCTAGGGAAGGAGAAGTCAGGATTTCTCTCTGAAAGTGTTTTCCAGGGAGGGACATTCCCTGCAGGCTGAGTGTCTTGTTAAGAGTTGCTGTTGCACCTTAGTGTGTCGCTGGAAATGCTAGACTTGTGTCTGGAGGGTAGGCATCACCATCTCCTGGCAGGATGCCTCTTGTCCATGCCCAAGTATCCCAGGATATAATGGCCACCATTGACATTGCAGAGATAGTTGTAGGGCATTGGCAGGGGGTCCATATAGTGAGTTTGGGGCCAGACTGAACTACAAAATGAGACCTTATCTTTAAAAAAAAAGATTTAAGAGATTCATTGTACAAAAGTTTTTAGTCTACTGAAATTTTGGCTTGTAACTTCATACTTTTTGTATATAATATAAGAAATTAATGCATATAAAAGCATTAATTAAGAGCCAGGCATGGTAGCACAAAGCTATAATCCCAGCGTTTGGAGGTTGAGGCCAGAGGATAATCACGAATTCAAGGCTAGCCTGAAGTACATAGTGAACCTTTGTCTCAAAATTTAAAAAAAAATTTTTTTTTTTTTTTTTTGCTTTGGGCACACGTTGAATACAGGTATAGTATGACAACAACCAAAAGGAGGAGGAGTAGAGCTGTGAAAGAACAGATTTTCTGTATGTTCATTGATGCTACAGAGTGTTAGAAATTTGGGACATTATATGTAATCCTCATAGTAACCATAAAGAAAATACAGAAATAGGAAATGGGGAATTTAAAACATTTTTGTATAAAAAATCAACTGCATACAAAAGAAGACAGTAATGCTGGAAATAAGGACCCCAGAAAAGCTGTGAGTCTTGTAGAAAACACAGAAAATGTAGAAGTCGCTCTTCTTTAGTAGTTACTTTAAAGGTAGACATTACACTTATAATGATTAAGAAAGATTAGCAAATAGATAAAAGCATATGATCCTGCTATATATAATATATAATGTACAAGAGAACTACTTTAATCCAAAGACATCAGAAGATTTAAAGAGGAAAGATGTAAATAACTCTTTCAGGCAAATAGTAACCAAAGACAGCAAGGGTGGTTGTGCTATTATTAGGCGAAATAGGTTTTAATCAAAAAGATTACAAGAGACAAAGACACTGTATATCAGTAAAAGCTCTAATATAGCAAAAAAGTGTAACAGTTAAAAACATTTATGTACCTAATGATATATCACTAAAATATATGCAGGAAACAAAACCTGACAGAATTGAAGAGAGAAATAGTTAATTCTGCAGTCATAGTTGGAGATATCAATACATATTCTAACAATGGGCAGAAAAAACAGACAAAAGATAGAGGACTTAACAACATTAGACATGTATGAAACACTGCCAACAGTAGCAGCGTACACAGTCCCCACAGGGACACTTGAGACTTCTTCCAGAGATATTATGTATTAGACCTCAAACTAAATCTCAACCTACTGAATAAGATAGAGATTCAGAGCTTACTGTAGGTCTCTAGCAGTCATAGTGGTGTGGTACTTACATAAAGATAAATATATAGACCAATGCAATAGATTTGAGAGCTTGGTGGTATAGAATAAAGTGGTAGGTTAAGTTTTTTTTTTTTTTTTGAGACAGGGTCTCGCTTTGTAGTTCAGGCTGGCCCTGATCTCAGCCTCCAACTCACATCACAGCAATCCTCCTGCCTCTGCCTCCCGCGTGCTGGGATTACAGGCGTGAGCCACCACGCCCGGCAGTGTGGTATGTGGTACTGGTTGCTGCTGGGGTGAGTCTCCACACCCAGCATGGTATACGGTTAACTGGGGGATCAAACCCGGGTCCTTGCACTTGCAAGACAGGCGCCGGAACCACTGAGCTAACTCCCCAGCCCCCCAATCTGTCTTATAAGGTGTCTGATTTCCTCATGTTGAAAACCACTGCCTGAACCCCAGAACTGCATGTTCACAGTGAGGTAGACTGCATACCAGGGACCTTCTTTCTCCCTAGTTCTTAGGTTGTTGGAGTGAAGGTCCCATGGACCACAGAGTTGTAAAGATGGTTACGTATATAAGGTAAGATGCCTAGCCTTACTGGGGAGAGACAGATCACAGTGATTAGGGTGGTGCTTTTGGCCCAGCTGCACCAGTGAGCTGTTGTGAGACTCCTCTCTACCTTCTCAGCCTTCTGTTCTTTCACAGTGTTGGGCATTTGGTAGGGTGAGAGGACTTCTCAAGGGCAGATTTTCTCTTACTCAAGGCACAGAGACTGGGTGTGTAGTTTTACTACCTATTGTGAATTTTCTGAGTGTGTCATTCTATACAGGCATGATCTGCCTTTTTCTGCAGTTGATAATAAGTGAGAGATGCCTGTCAACTTTGAGCTGATACTCACAAGAGTGTATCTGATAGGGTTGTGTTTACTGATAATTTTAGTAAGCAAATTTTGCAAATGGTTTACTACCTCTGAAAACAGTTGAATGGTATTTCTTTTCCTTTCCATCCCCTTTTGGATTTTTTTTTTTTTTTTTTTTTTTTTTTTTTTTTTTTTTTTTTTTTTTTTTTTTTTTTTTTTTTTTTTCAGCTTGCTTGCCTTTTGTTTTAGCAGCTGCAGTATCTCGGAAGAAAAAACGAAGAATGGGAACCTATAGCCTGGTTCCTAAGAAAAAGACCAAAGTATTAAAGCAGAGGACGGTGATTGAGATGTTTAAGAGTTTAACTCATTCCACTGTGGGCTCCAAGGTAAGAACGAAATGTGATTTTTTTGCCACATTTGCTTATTTAGTGTATCTCTGTGTTTTGGGCCATTTGGGGCCATGGTCAGTAATTTGATGAGCTCAATCCTTATGGAGGAATTAGAGCTGTAATTTCCTCTGCTATGGGTCCTGTGTCCAGGTGGCCTTTGGAGATTCCACACCTCCCTTCCCCCACTCCAGCACCTGCTAGTTCTCTTCTTAGGTGCTTGGTACTACTTGTTGCATCTCTGGCCCTGGGCTTTTGCTCCTCCAGCATTTGAGGCTCACAGCAAAAGGTGATATGCAGAGGTCCTCCTTGAGAGTTGTGTGCCTGCTGTGTTCCAGGGTGAGAAGGCCTTGGGTGACAGCACTCTTCATGTGAATGGGGAGAGTTTGGAGATGGATTCAGATGAGGATGACTCAGATGAGCTCGAGGAGGATGAGGAGCATGGAGCTGAGCAAGCTGCTGTGTTTCCCACAGAGGACAGTAGAACTTCTAAAGAGAGCATGTCTGAGACAGACCGTGCCCCAAAGGTAGGATCATACTTTCTTGGGTAGGGGTGCAAGTGAAGAGCATCACAGAGTTGACTGCAGGTTCTGAGAGTTAGGACTCTGGACATTCTTAGGCCTTAAGGAAACTTAGCTACCTTTTGTTTTTTAAGGCCCCTCCCTTTACTTTGACTTGGTTTTTTGTATTTTATTTCTATGGAGTTAGCAGTTTATTTTCCTCTCAGGTATGTTTGTCCTCCTGTGTAGCATCGTTGTAAGCCACATGAGCTCTCAAGCTTCAGGTTAAAGGCATAAGAATATTAATAACCCAAAGTATTAACTGGGTGTGGTGGTGCATACCTGCAACCCTAGCATTCTTGAGAGCCTGAGGTAGGATGATTGTAGGATGCTTGTAGCTAAGTTGCCTAGTCTGAGCAACTGAATGAATTAAAAAGCGAAAAAGGGGCTGGTGATGTAGCTCAGGGCAAAGATGCTGGTTTCAATCCCAAGTACTGCCAAAAACAAAACGAGCAAACCTAAAGATTTAACTGTCCTACTGTACTCTTGGATGGCTGCTTGTGTTTGGCTGTACTTACCTTGTTGTATGCTGGATTTATTTTATGCATGAACTGTGGAACTGGTGTAGGTCAAAGCCTCTGCCTCCCATTGCAGATACTCCTAAGGCTTTCTCTGTGGTCTGTGGTGTGGTTGTGCAGTTCTGGACACGTGTGCCCCTAAATGCCAGGCATGCTGTCTGTACACATTGCTCTGTTCTGTGTCCAAGGCAAGCCTTGGCCTTGTCTCAGCTGCCTCATCCCCCAAAAGTCTGGAGCCACCAGCGGTTGTGTGACCTTCTCTGATACTCCTGCAGCAAAGTTCTCAGAAATAATTTTCTAATTAGACTTTAAAATTTAAGAATAATTTTATACTCTTTCTGAGAGGGATAGAAGAGTTGTGTTTGACAAGGAGGAACAATGAGATTATAGAACAGTGCTAATATATTTGTGATTTATTGTCCAAATATGTTAGACTTTTTTTGAGAAAACTTTGAGTCATTTTTATGTGAACTATGTTAAACGGTTAGTGAAGATTCTGGGTGTGTTGTTCATGATTTCTTTGAAAATACATAATTCCATTACTTAATATTTTGTATTTTCAGTAGGATTCGTACTGTGTGGGTATCTTCTTTTATAGATTTTGGAGCAAATTTTAAAATGTTAACTGGGCATGGTGGCACACACTTGTAATCCTAGCACATGAGAGGCTGAAGCAGGAGGACCTCCAGAAATTTGAGACCAGGCTAGGTAATATAGCAAGACCCTGTCTCAAAATACAAAAAAGAATGTGTTAGCCCTAGCTCTTAAGTTAATTATTGAAAAGTAAACTTGGTGAAAAATGTTAACACTAGATATTTTGAAAATTTATTTAAAATAGTTATTAACTTTCTATGTAGTGAGTGTAAGGCAGAAAACAAATAGCACTATAATCTATTGTTCAGGCAATCTTCATTATACTTGGTAAACTTCTTGCACATCCTCTCTTTCCAGGAAAGGTGGCCATTTGGGAGACCTCTTTGCTGTATCCCTGATTTGAGGGACAAGGAAGAACCTACTCTTGAATGGCATTTGGCCTTTTCCCCCCTTCCTCAGCACAAATAATTTCTACAGCTACATTTATTGTTTTTTCTTTTGAAACAGCGGCATTTCTTACAGACTTGTTGAATGTACCTCATGGATAATAAATGTTAATCAGCATCTTTTGTTGTTGAGAGAGCATCTAGTTATGTAGATGGCTAACTTTGTACCCTAGCCTGGTTTGAAGCTCGTGGTCCTCCTGCCACAGCCTCCTAAGTGCTTGGAGTATAGGTTTGTGCCACCATTTGAAATTTTTTTTTTTTTGAGATAGGGTCTCTCTTTGTAGGTCAGGCTAGCCCTGAACTTACTATGTAGTCCAGGCTAGCCTTGAACTCACAACAGTCCTCTAGCCTCTACCTTTCTGAGTGCTGGGATAACAGGTGTGAGCCATCACACCCAGCATTTACATTTGAATTTTGATGTTGTCAGATCATCCATGCAGTTCCTGCTCCTTTTATTGTGGCAAAGTGGGGAACAGCTGAGTGCCACTGTTCTGCCACATGGTACAGTGTTACAGCTCTGGGTCTCAGCTATTTCAGTTTGAATACTGAAGAATCTGATGGTCACTTGAAGAGTTGGAAAAAAAATCTCTTATTATGCTGGTGGGCTCAGTGGGGGAGTTTGTCTTCTGAAGTGTGAAGACACTAGAAATGAGAACTTCCTTATATATGGATTTATCAGGTAGATGAGCATGCTCATAGAAGCAAGGGGGTGGAGTTACAGAACATTTCTGAAAGAGGGCGGAGCTAATAACATTCCTGAGAGGTCACATGTTCAGAAAGTTATAGAACATTTTTTTTTTTTAGGTTTTTTGAGACAGGGTCTCGCTTTGTGGTTCAGGCTGGCCCTGAGCTCAGCCTCAAACTCACATCACAGCAATCCTCCTGCCTCTGTCTCCCGAGTGCTGGGATTACAGGCGTGAGCCACCACGCCTGCACTGTGGTATGTGGTATCGATTGCTGCTAGGTGTGAGTCTCCACACCCAGTATTGTTATGTGTTTACTGGGGATGGAACCCGGGTCCTTGTGCTTGCAAGACAGGCACCTGAACCCCTGAGCTAAAACCCCCGGCTCCTATAGAACATTTTGATACATTGGGTGAGAGACCAGCAGCACAGACTGTTAGTATTTCTGGAGCAAAACATTCTGTGGGGAAAAACATATGCAGCCAAGGCAGGGTCTGTCTTACAGTTTAGTATTTGCTATATCACTATCTGTAGTAACCTGAGCATGGTTTTTCTTACCTCCCTTGACAGGATATGTATGGTGAGAATTTCCTTGTTCTACTGTTAAATTATTGAGTGGAGTCCAGCAATTTCTCACATGCTTAGTAGGTGCTGACATTTGTTGTCCTGTGAGATCTCTCTTAGTTATTTGTCCATTTTTTTCCTGATTATACATCTTTTACAGATGGAGTCCTAGGAGCTTTGTGTGAACCTGGAATTGATTTGTTGGCTTGATGGTCCTTGTGTGCTGGTCTTCGGCTTGGTCTGTGATGTCAAACTCAAAGGCATTAGTCTGTTCTAACTTTAGGGTTCTGTATTCTAGTTATGATGAACCCACTTCCTTTACTGCTGATTTTTCATAAATTGGCACAAGCTGGCTTCTATACTTCTTTGATTTCCTTTCTGTATAAATACTTGATTCATATTTATTGATAAAAAGTGAGGCAGATATTCTCTAAGTGGGTGCATTTTATGGTATATTAATTGTGTCTCAGAGTTTTCAAGATAAAAATGTGTGGTTAAGGTGTGGCTCAGAGTGCCACGACTTTTTTTTTCCTTTAAGTACCAAAGATCTTTATTCTCAGTTCTGAAACTGACTCAATTATAAAATGGCAGATAATATATCACTATGAGAGTAAACGGTCCCATTTACTCTATTCAGGTATTTAGTTAGTATTACATCCCACTCTCATTGTACAGGATAAATAAATGAATCTGAAATGTACAGAAGATGAAAGCAAGGAAGGAACACTAATTTTTATAAGCAGATGATCCCAGTTACCTTACAGGCTAATTTTCAAATTTACATAGTTATAGAATTGTCTGATTCTAGTGAAAATAAGAAGAGCAAATCAGAAATACTAAATCAGGCAAGCATGCAGAATTCAGAATATTAAAAAAAATAAACACAAGTCCTGGTTGCCCAAATACATTCCTCAGGCAAAGGTGGATTTGAAGATATTGAACTAAATCAAAAGAATAAGAAGCCAAAAGGTAAAAATTAAAAATCACCTGGCCGGGGAGTTAGCTCAGTGGTTCCAGCGCCTGTCTTGCAAGCGCAGGGACCCCGGTTCGATCCCCGGTAACTGCATACCATACTGGGCGTGGAGACTCACGCCCAGCAGCAACCAGTACCACATACCACAGTGCCGGCCGTGGTGGCTCAAGCCTGTAATCCCAGCACTTGGGAGGCAGAGGCAGGAGCATTGCTGTGATGTGAGTTGGAGGCTGAGCTCTGGGCCAGCCTGAACCACAAAGCGAGACCCTGTCTCAAAAAACCTAAAAAAAATCAAAAATCACCAGAATGGTTCCCTGCTTTTATAAATGAGGAGAGTGAGCAGACATGAACTGGTTAAGCTCATATGGTCAGATTGGGTACATATATCTAATTCCCAGTACTATTTGTAGTTATACTTAAAATACAAGGAAATAAATACCTAGAAATGTTACGTACACTGATTTAAACAGAATAGCTCAAGACTGATAGAGGGAAGAGATGGAACCATTAGTACAGCGTGGCAGCACACCACATGTCTTTAATAAGGATCTCTCTTTTTAACACTCTTCAAAAACATAAGTCAATGTCCAATTCTTATTTATAAGAAAATGTGCTAGCTTAGAAATGTACATTTGCCACTCACCTTCACCTTTCCAATTTTCCTTTTTCATGGTGCAGGGGCCAAACCTAAGACTTCATGCATGTAAGACAAACGTTCTGTACTCAGCTACAATCCCAGTCCTTTTCCTCATCTTTTAAAGCTAAATGTTGGATTTTAAAATGTTGTATGTACATTTTAACTACAGGTCTAAGAAATAAATAAAAATCCATATTTTGGTAACTCATAGTGTTTTTATAAAATTAAAAGCTCTATTATAATACATTTTTCAAGTAGAGAAGGGAAAGAAAAAATTTGATGATAAAACAAATGGAAATAGAGCTTATGTATATAGGGGGTGGGGAGTGTAAGGAGGGCAAGAAAATAAGAATCAGGATGAATTATGTTGAATTGAATCGTATTGTGTATCTAAAATGTACTAATAAACTCAAAAATGGGAAAAAAATACACATTTCACTGGAAAAAATAAAAAAGAAATGGATCTACACAAAGTAAACATTAATTTTGGTAGATTTCAGTGTAGTACAGTCCGTAAACAAGCACATTTGCCTGTATTCCTCCACAGCTCTTCAACTTCCGAGCTAAGAATTTAAAAAATCTTTTTTTTTTTTTTTTTTAGGTTTTTTGAGACAGGGTCTCGCTTCGTGGTTCAGGCTGGCCCTGAGCTCAGCCTCAAACTCACATCACAATCCTCCTGCCTCTGCCTCCCGAGTGCTGGGATGACAGGCGTGAGCCACCACGCCCGGCACTGTGGTATGTGGTAGTGGTTGCTGCTGCGTGTGAGTCTCCACGCCCAGTATTGTTATGTGGTTACCGGGGAATCGAACCCGGGCCCTTGCACTTGCAAGACAGGCGCTGGAACCACTGAGTTAACTCCCCGGCCCTAAAAAATCTTTTTGAGATTTTATTATGTTGAGATTTGGTTTTCATTGCACATTATCTCTAGCCAAGCTCTGAGCACTCACAATTCTCCAGCTAATTGTTGGGAGCTTGGCAAGAAGCATTTGGAACATTGGTGGTGGAAGAGTTTGCTGTAAAAACCTGCAACAACTGCTGTGGCTGTCCACACACAGCAGTTGCATTTGTCAGGTTGTCCACACCCTTTTCATATTCACCTTGAGCTACTAACTCTTCACCAAGCTGTATTTCTTTAATTAAGAATTTTTCGGGGGCCGGGGAGTTAACTCAGTGGTTCCGGTGCCTGTCTTGCAAGCGCAAGGGCCCGGGTTCAATTCCCCGGTAACCACAAACCATACTGGGCGTGGAGACTCACGCCCAGCAGCAACCAGTACCACATACCACAGTGCCGGGCGTGGTGGCTCA
>PVIR01005999.1:0-68764 GCA_004026965.1 Petromus typicus
CTGCATGGATTGTGTTAGCTTTGACCTTGGCCTCCTAATGCATTTGATACTATTGAGGGTCTGTGTTTCTACTTTCCCTGTTGTTTGCTGCAGGTTAACTCCAGCCCTTCTGTCTTCTGTGGAGTAGAGTTGATGTTAACATTGTCCACACATCCAACCACGTCTCATCACTGGACAACTGGGCCCAAGAGAGTCAGAAGTCCATGTGGAAAAGCTATTAGATTACAAAAAAATAAAACACTTCATAGAGGAAGTGGGAATTTTGACTCAGAGGCAGAGTCGCCTTCCACTTGCGAGATGTAGCCCTGGATTCTGACTTTCCTCTTTTTTTGTTTCTGCCCTGTTTCTCTTTTCAAAAGTACACAAAGAAGATCTTAAAGGCAAGTTGTGTATCTTAACTGATTATGGATAACTCGATGTCTGGCTCCCACAATCACCTTTATATTTTATGAACTTGGAACCACTTTAAAGTAGAAGATTAGGAAGGGTTGATTCTTCTCTGTCTTCCACTGAATGAAAGTTAAAGAGTAAAGAGACAAAACCTCAAAATTGATTTTTTAATAAGGATAAAATATGAACACAGCCCTCATCACGCAATCCCCAGCCCTTCTCTCTAAGCCCTTATGTTATTGGTTAGAGTTTTAACTAACAGGAAGAAGCGTATTCAGAGTAACTTACAGTATTCAGAGAAATACTGTTATGACTTATACAACCAAAAGAGTTCTGACTTGCCCGGGATGGACAGCGTCACGCTGCTGCCCACTGGGCTCCTGTGCAGACGGGGGTAGGCACTGGACAGAAAGAATGAGGACTTTCCCAACTCCCAGGAGAGGACAGCCAGCCGCTCAAGGCCACCAAAATGAAGGAACGCTTGGGCAGCCATGGCTCTAACTTCCCACCAGCCCCACAACTCTAGGGACGCAGGCCAGTTGTCCCAGAAGTCAGACACAAATGGTGTTACACGTGTGAGTCTGGGCCAGGTCTTCATTTTATCTTGTCAGCTACAAAGGTGACAGCAGGCGTCTTGGATCCGGGGCTGATGAGCTGGGTACAGGAGGCCCAGGAAAGGCCCAGGGCTTCTGTGTTCCTCACACGACCGGACAGGCTGGTGGTGCAAATCCTGGGACAGTGGGGAACACATGGGCCAACACATTCACATGCAGTTTAAGGTTGGGGCCCACTTAGGGTTCAGAGTTGCCATGAGGAAATAAGCTGCAGGCCCTCACTCCTTCCGCTCACCTGGATGCCTTATAGGTTGGGTTCTGGGTCCTTCGCAGGCTGCTGGATGGCAAAGACAGTAATGAAAACGTTGATCACCACGATGATGAGCACCAGTTGTGTGGCAACAATGCCCTGCACTGTGGGCTCCTTAGTTTTCTTATTGTTGAAATCAACTGTAGGCGACAAGGAACTGGCATAGTGACGGGGACCTGACCTGGGTTTTATTGTCTGGATGTTACAGGGCCCTCATTTTTAGGGTAAATTTCATACATCCAGACAAAAACTTCCTGTTTGGCTAAAACCCTGACAACAGGTTGACTCCGTTGTGCAGCCCCCTTCGGTGGTCCCTCACTTTCCCCACAGGGAAGTGAGGCCCCCACAGGTCACACACCAAGGTCACATTGCTCCTGCACATCAAGTAGCCAGGTTTGGCTGTGAGGTCAATGTGCAGAGCCCCTGCTGCACCTCAATTTGTGGATCTTCCCAGCTACCCAAGGCTTCGTTATGTTACCCTCCCACAGGTGGGAAAAGGTATGGTCCCAGCGGGTCCACTCATGTGACCCAGGTTGTCTAGCCAGGAGGCAAAGCAGAAGTGACCGGGTGCCCAGGCTGTTGCTCTGGATTGCCATTAAGGGTGCAGGGAGAGGAATCCACTCCCCACTTCCCAGGGACCACTCCCCTCCTGGCCCAGAGTCCCCTCCTCACTTGCTAACTTGGCTAGTTTTTGTCATGGGCACTTGTCACACAGCCACTCCCGTGCTGTTGCTGGGGCTGTGGGGTCAACTAGTCAAAGTTAGCTGGCGGCAGGAAGCCCTGGGGTCTGATAAGCAGGATTTCTCTCCCCACTTCCCTCAGACCCCACTCTGAGCCCCAGCACACATCCCCAGCTGTATGCGCAGACACTGACCAAGGATAAGCAATAAGCCTATTGTGATCTGCAACAACAGGGAGATCAAGATGAGGAGCACCATGGGTATGAAGAAATTAAAGGCCGCGGCCTGCTCCACCACGGCCTTCAGCTGTGTGGTGTTGGCCAAGCAGTGCAATGTTCAGCATGCCTCCGACAAGCCTCTTCTTGCTGGCATACTTCTTCTTTCGCTGGCAAGGCAACAGTGGAGGGGAGGGTACACTTAGGCAGCAGGAGGGCAAAGACTTGAGAGACACAGGAGCGGGTGGTACATGTACAGAGTGGCAGAGTGGGACACAGCTCCATAGGGCTGGAGGGAGCTGGCCCAGGACCCCGAGGTGCCGGCTCCTCTCCCACTGCTCAGAGGACAATGTGCTCAGCCTCTCCACGCTCCTCCCTCGGGACAGGAAAGAGAAAGGGAGCAACCAACAGCCACCTCAGCAGCGCACTCTGGGTTTCAGCCAGAAAGTGGCGCCAGGCTCTGGCCTCCTGCCCTGGGGAGGGTGACACTCCTCCCTGCCCACCTGGCCAGCTGCCAGCCATTGCCCTAGAGGTCAAGGTTGCTGCCTGGGAGCCTGACATGTGTGTGCTCAGATCCAGGCACACTGGCCTAGGCTTGAAATGGGCCCTTTCTGGGCGGGGCCCCAAGGCTGTTCCTGCTTCGGCCACCTCCGAATCACAGGCCCCTCTGTCCTCCCCACTCTGTGCCTTGGCCTCGGTGTCACTCTGTAGAAGTTTGGCCACCTTTCCTAACCACAGATGGTGATGTGGAGGCAAAGCGTAGTCAAGGCTAAGGGAAGGGTTGAGCCCATCTTCCCTTAGACCAGCTTCTAGGCCCCCTGTCCATCAGCTGCCTGATCTGCTTCCTACATGAACCTGAAGGCGGAGGGACCATCTGTTCTTCTTAAATTCAGGTAAAGAAGACCCAAGGGGTGAACAGACCTCCCCAAGTTTCCTCATCTCTCATCCAAGGACAACCAGAGTCTGTTCATTCCCAGGACCATCCCAGCCCTGGGCCCCTCCTCTCGGCCTAGCCTGTCCCAGCCTATTAGCCTAAAACCAGTCAGCAACACTCAGGCAAAATGTCCATAACCTCAGTGTGTTCAACACCATAAGGGCACCTAGAAAATCCCAGCCGGGTCCAGTTCTACAGCCCCCTCCCAAGATGGGTCGGAAGAAGAATAAACGTCCAAGTCAACATAGAGGCCTATGTCAGGATCTACTGCCCTGGTAAGACCTGGGCCCTGAGCTGAATCTTCCAGGGTCACAGGTCCCTGGGCCGTGCAGGTCCCTGGCAGGAGCAGGGAGTATAGGGGAGAAAGGCCAGAAAGGGTGCACCTCCAGTGAGGGGATAGGCTCTGGATAGTCTTACCCTGCAAGAAGTCCATGGCAGGCCCAATGGCCCCCACTGAACTGCGGACTTGTGGTTTTTAGGCCTAGCCTCCAATGCCTGCAGTCTTACCTCTGTGGTCAGGGAAGCATTTTCTTTCAAGGGTTGGCATTCAGCGTCCTTTGGATTTTCTATGTCTGATTCCATGTTGTGGCCCCTGAGATGCTTTCTGGAGACTGAGCTCAGCGTGCCTCTGGTTTAAGAATCAGTCTGTCGGCCCACCTTCACCATGCCTCATACCATACCCTTGGCCCAGAGCCCATGTATTCCTATTTCCAGGCCTACACCAGGCCTAGGGGACAAAGAGAAGTGCACATGTTTAGGGATGAGCACCAGGTGGCTAGTTCTTCCCTGGGCATCGTTCTGGGGCTGCAGGGCCTCGGTGGTTGTGACACAAGGTCATGGGCAAGTCAGGAACAGGATGAGGCTTTGTTGTGTGCCCTTTTACCAGTCCTAATGTGGCTGCATAGCCAGCTGTCGTGCGCTGCCCAAACATTTGTGACCAAGGCCACCTGTGAAGGGTTAGTCCAATGGTGCAGGTTTGTCCAGCCCAGAGCAGCGCTCACTGCACACACATTGTGACACTGTTAAAGTCTAGCCTTGCTCTCAACAGAGGGCCTTCTACTGAGAGCTTCTGCTTCCCTGCCTAGGAAATGGAAGTACAAAGGCCTCTCCAAAGGGGGAGGAGGCAGAGTGGGATGGAGCACAGTGCAGCCTCGTGTCGAGCACAGAGGCAGGACCTGGGCCCCAGCCAGCCACTGGGCAGGCGGAGCTTGCTGACTCCTCTATCTCAGGCTCAGTCAGCCTTTGTTTCCAGGATGTCCTGGAGAGTCTCCTGAGCATGAGAAGCCAGGTGTGAGAAGAGACCAGGGAACATGGTCCCCAGGGTCAAACAGGCCACAGGAGCTCGGGATAAAGGCCACAGGGGTGTCTTCCCTCCCAGCATTATTCCAGAAACCTCTGTTTTAACCCACCTCCTCAGCTGCACCCCAGATCGGTGCATTGCATTTTGGTATCTGCTGATGCCTCCGCTAACACCTCTCAAGCCGTGTGCAGACGCCCACTCCCTGGCTAGGCCCAGATGGGGCCAGAACTGCCCTCCTGCAGCAGAGTGGATTCAGGCAGGCAGATGGGTGGTTTTGATGTAGGGAAAATGTACTCTGGGCCTTCTAGTAGTCCGATATACCAACTTCGTGTCTCCTGAAATGGAAGAATGAATTCTCTGTAACAGTAGAGGTTATGAATAAGAAAGGTTTATTGAGAGACATCTGCTCAGAGAGAAGAGCCAATCCTCAGTCCTGGCTGAGTTCACTTCTCAGGAATATTTTATGCAGGAAAATCATGGATCGAGCTTAAATCAACCCATAAGATGACATGTAGAGCTGATTAGCTAATATTGATCCAATAGGTAGGTCAGGCAGAGGTCAGTGGTACATGGATAGAACAAAGGCATTTTTTGGAGGGTGCTCTGGTCAATCCTTGAATGACTGGTGTCTGTCTGGACACCTCTGGATCAGGTGTCACCAAGCATAGTATGATTCCAAGTTACTGCTTATCCTTAGGGAAGGACTCAGGCCCTTACATGTTTGTTTTGGGGCTTGGCCTTCAACACATGCATCTCCAGCTATGGTTCTCTGTCTTGAGTTTCTTCTGCCATCTACCTTGAGAGCTCAGTCCCTTTCTGATGGTACATTAATTCTTATCTAACATAGCTGCTCCAATAGGT
This sequence comes from Petromus typicus, assembly GCA_004026965.1. Lineage (NCBI taxonomy): Eukaryota > Metazoa > Chordata > Mammalia > Rodentia > Petromuridae > Petromus > Petromus typicus. The sequence continues at coordinate 5,245 of PVIR01005999.1, forward strand.
CACTTCCCTGCACACAGCTTTACCTATCTGTGCTTTTGGTGTGAGGTGGTCAAGGGCGTGGGGGGCTGGTCTATTCACCCCTGTCACAAGTTCCTAAGGGGCGATGTGATGGTACAGACCTGGAATCCGAGAGCTTGGATTCACAGAAGCAGAGGGATCACAAGGACCAGCTGAGCCTGCATAATACAGCAACTGGGTGATTCCCACTCAGAAAACAAAACAATGAAAAAGCTTGGGGGACGTAGTTCAGAGCAAAAGCCATAGGAGGAATTCCTAATGCTGCCCCCCCAAAAAGAAAGAAAGAAATAACAGAGAGTAAGATATGACATTGGAGATATCTGTACAAGGAATGTAGCTCCACACAGTGGAAGTTGGATTGAGCAGGACTGGGCCCCGGGCCCCATGGGACAAGCAGTGAGCAGGACAACAGGGACCAGATCTGTGAAGAGCTGGTGCCATCATGTCTCACTGACAATAAGCACAGGAAAGAAAGGAAGGACATAGCAGAAGAACGGGGTCATGGCTGAGCCCTGTCCCTATCATGGAAAGATTTTCAGTGTGTGTGTGTGTGTGTGTGTGTGTGTGTGTGTGTGTGTGTGTATGTGTGTGACATAGTGGACACACAGAAACACACTGCCGGTTCTGCTCAGGGACATCGTGGGCCTTAGCTGGGGGTCCCAGAGTTGACAGCATCCCAAGCTATGTCCTTGGTGCCTGGGTACTCATAGTGTGCCCCTGTGCCCCAGTAAAGGAAGCCAGAAGGTGAACTTCCAAGTTGTGGAATCAATGCAAAACCACCCCTTGTGAGCCCCTTGGTGTCTAGCTGATGGAAATGTGCAGCATGGAGTGTATGAGGACAAGGAAGGTCCCAGTCCAAGCTCCCTAAGAACAGTGATGCCGTCAGCAGCCAGGTCCATGCTCCTGGCCAAAGGACAGGGCCTCAGGTTTGTCACAGGAGCAGGACGGCTGCTCATATCTCCACCTGGGACCTGCACCAGGAGAGAGTCAGGGTCTCTCCCAGCAGGACCTCCATGCTGATGCGCCTGACTGGGGAGGCCTTTGAAGGCTCAGGGCATCTCATCCTGGATGTGACAATGGCAGGTGACCCCTCACCACCTCGGCCCACAGCCAGGCTGAGCACACATAGTCTGACACACGTGAGACTGAAGAGAACACAGAGGTGACACTGGGTCTGGGAGAACATGGGTGACAGCCCCCAGCTTAGGATGCCAATAGGCAGATCGCACCTTTCCTTGCACTGGGGTCTTGGCAGTGGCTGTGCCTGAGCTCCTCAGTGGGAAACAGGGGAAGGGGACGTACCTAGAACTTTTGTATTATGTTCTAGTCTCTTGTGAGTCGGTGGCACACGGCAAAATAATGAATAATTAGGCAGAACTGACACTTAGAAAAGCTGAGCTTGGGCCTGATCCATGCTATTGTGGGATGCCAGGAGTCCTGACTCCAGCCTGCCACACCTTTTATTAGCTACACTGCCAAAAATAGGAAAGGCGGGGAGATACCCAAAATAGTGCTAGAGAAGTTTTGTAGATGAAGATCCCCAGCAAGGCAGATGTCAGCAATAGTCCTTGAGAGGTCAGCCAGAGCCCCAGACATCACAGTATGTGGAACCAGTGAGTCTTTGTTGCTATCTGAGGTGAAGACAAGAGTTAAGTCTAAAGTCCTTCCGCAGGCAGGAAGCCCTGGCCAATTTTGACCTTGCAGTTTCCAAACAGGATGGTTCCCAGCATATCTCCATTTCTTTTTATTTTATGTAAATGTGTTTTTAGGGAAAAGCAAGCACATTCCACAATGGCTTGTCCTTATAGGAGAACTCATAATATGCTAAACTGAATTAAATGTCTATAAAGTTATCATACACAGGACTATCCCTCACTGCAGTTAGGGAAGAAAAGGACCAGGTATGTAGAGAAGATTGCAGACAAAGATTCCTCTAGGGAGCTGATATAATAAGCCCAAAATGAAAGCCATGTTGTAAATTAGCACTAAAATCTGTTTATAAAGCATAAACACCTTCTATCTGGTGGATAGAAGGAAAACAAAAAATGTCTAGCAAAATGTTAGTTGTTATAATATATATGGTCACTAAGAATTGGCAGCCTGTGGTCAATAATAAGCAAGTAAAAACAATTTTTCTCATACTTGGCTACTGGATGTTTAAGAACAACTTATGAGACCTGTATTTAATAGAGCGAATCTCTTTCTATCTAACGAGGTCAAATAAGTCTCCTCAGGGAGTATCTTGAGAACATGCAGAGTCTCTCAGCTCTTTTGTTAATGTCAGCCAGCAGGATATGTCACAGGGCCTCTGCTTGGCCAATCGATTTCTGCAAAAGCATGGAGATTTTTCTTTTGTCCAGGTGACATTCCTTTGGCACACTTTTGTAGAATCATAGCATCTCCTGCAGAATTTTCCTCATGTCTTGGATCTTTGCCATTTCCAAACAAGATGGTTCCCAACACTCCTCTGTCTTGAGAGATCTGTAGGAGGTACCTGCTGGGGAGTCCCCCTGAAAATCTTCCTTGCCCATGGTCGCTGCCTGGACATGCCTACCTGTAGATCAGCATCAGGACAAGTATTGCTGGGTGAGGCCAGCCCACTTCACTCACCTGTGGAAACTGTTACCCCACCTCAGCCTCTGATAACCAGAATCTGCATTTATAATAAGAGTTTTGGGGAAGCACAGCTCTGTCCAGTTGTGCCAGGAGAGCAAGGTGAAGAATGTAGGATGAGCAACATGGCCTCCCACTCCCAACAGCACAGAAGAAGGGAGGCTGGGCGTGCAAGGAGGAGCTGCCATCTTGCCCAATTCAAAGACAAGGCAGTGGAGGCTCCAAGACCTAGGAGACTTGTTGAGGTTACGAAACAGGGTCCATGGAAACAGGTGTACAGGGCCTCTAGGTGCATCCCAGTCCAGGTGACGTAAGATGATGTCAGGTGATGCACCATTCCCCACAGAGAAGAGATGTTCAAGCCCCACAGTACAGCATGGCTGCCCAGAGGGCCCTGAATACCAGAGACATGGTGGGCACCACGCTGTGGAAGTGATAAGAGAGTCAAAGCCATGTGCCAACTGTGTGGCTTTGCAGTCACAGAGTGTTGAGGGACAGTCACAGACTTTGAGAGACACACAGGTACTGGGACAGATGACAGGTGGAACAGAGAGATGCTCCTGTTTCTTGCCTTTCCTGTGTGTACTTGTGTGAGCTCCTTGGACTCTCAGGTCAGGGTGCCTCTTGGCACTGCTGAGCATCCATGTCCAGCCACGTCCTGTCCCGACTGGCAGAGCACAGACCCCAGCCTGTCCTCCCCTCTCTCTTGGCCCCACACTGCTGACTTCTAGCTGCACAGTGGACACTGAGACTCAGGTCTCCCAGTCTCCCCTCCAGCTGGGCACACCCTCATGGTGCCTTCTGCTGATGGAAGAATGAATTCTAAGTAAAAATACAGGTTAGGAATAAGAAAGGTTTATTGAGAGAGAACTCCTGAGAGAGAAGAGTCAATCCCCAGTTCCCGCTGAGTTCACTTCTCCAGGAATGTTTTATGGAGCAAAATCATGTGGTGAGTACATCATGGGTCAAACTGTAACCAACCAATAAGATTGCAAGTGGAGCTGATTAGCTAATATTGATCCAATAGGGAGGCCAGGCAGAGGCCAGACCAAGAGGTCAATGGTACATGGATAGAACAAAGTTATTTTTGGCAGTGAATGGTCCAGCTGCTCTGGTCACCCCCTTGGGTGACTGACATCTGTCTGGACACCCCTGGAACAGGTGATACCAAGTATATACGATTCCAAGTTACCGCTTACCCCTTATGGAAGGACTTGGGCCTTTACATCTTTGTTTTGAGGACTGGCCTTCAACATGTGCATCTCCAGCTATGGTTCTGCTGTCTTGAGTTTCTTCTGCCATCTACCTTGAGTGCTCAGTCCCTCTCTGATGGTACATTAATTCATAGCTAACATACCTGCTCCAATAGGTTCACTTCTTTGTACACAACTTTACCTATCTGCACTTTGAGTGTGAGGCAGGGGTTTGTTTGGTCAAGGGTATGTGAGGCTGGTCTATTCACTCCTGTCACAAATAACTAAGGGGGTGACATATTGGTACAGGCCTGGAATTCAAGAGCTTGGATTCACAGAGGCAGAGATATCACAAGGTCCAACCTAAGCTGCACAATATAACAAGTTAGTGAGACGTCACATTAAAATAATAAATGAAATAGGATGCAGGCTATAGTTCCAGGCAAAAACCCTGAGTACAATCTCTAATCCTGCCACAGTAATAAAAAATTTAAAAGGTATGAAAGGCCAGAGATTAAAAAAAAAATGGCGCTCAGCGTCATCTCTACTCTGGGTCTGGCTGGAGGCAGTGGGGCTGGAACAGGTAGCGCTGTACCCTTCACCCCCTGGGACAGGCAGTGAGGAGAGCAGCAGGGACCACATCTGTGAAGGGCTTGGTACCGTCATATGCCATCTGAGAAAGACCCAGGAAAGGCAGCATTCTCCTGGATTTCCTGATAGGGGAGACTGAGGTGTTGCTGTGGAGACTCTTCCAGGGACACATGGCCCAGGAAGTTAGGGCCGACGCCCAAGTTCCCTGCTGTCCTCCCTCTGGCTGGATGCTGCATCCCAGGCTCGCCTCAACTTCCCACATCTCTGCTCTGCTGGGAAGGAGTGCATGTTTAAGTGACAGCAGAAGCACAGAAAATACAAGTCACTGTAAGGAGGTGACAGGTGACATCTTTTCTATAAGATCCTCTAATGTGAGGCCAGGCCCCACTCCTAACCTGTGGCACATGTGCCATCTGAGCTGGGGATAGGCTGGGGCATAGTGCAGCCAGATTCCATGCCTGCTGGTGTGCGGTTGGGCCTGGTCACTAGACCCGTCTCCTAAGTGTTTGTCCTCAGCTTTCTTGCCATCTAGGGCTTGAAGAACTTGTGAGAGCCACCCTGGAGCCAAGGAAGTAGACTCTGGACACAGCCGCCCCCAATCCTAATGCCCCCCAAAGTAGGCCCCTCAACTTCATTAAGATGGATCCCATCAAGACACGGAGTGAGAGAGTGCGGGTGAGGCAGGGCAGGCAGCCAGCACAGGGCTGCCCTTGGCAGTCCAGCTAAGGGCTGCTGGCACTTCAATGGGCTAAACCACGGAGGAGCTGGGGGAAAGGAGGAGGGGGGAGGGAGGAGCCCTGGATTTGTTCAGCGGAGCAAACTGAGACCAGAGAGGCTGTCAGCACCACAGCCCTCCCTGCAGGAGTCTCCTGGGCAGGGCTGGACGCGGCCCATGAGAGCATTGGTCACTGTCACCGGCATCACAAGCAGCAGGAGAGCTGTAAATGTTGGCGCCATCCCCACAGAAAGAGCAGGCCCCTCCTCCACTGTGTGGGACAGACTGACAGGAGGGAGGCCACAGAGGTCCCTCATTTCATGTGTCTTTCAGCCTCTCCATGCTGTGAGATGCATTTCTGTCCCCTGGAGAGGGGAGGAAGCCAGGGAAGGTTGTGGGGTAAAAACTAGACAATGGCTCTGGGTCCATCATTCCACTTGGTGCTGCTGCCTAGGAACCCCATTGCCCGGGCTCAGTTTCCTGAGCTATGTGTCGGGGAGGGAGGAGCCCTGGATTTGCAGTGAGGGACTTCCCAGGCTGCTGCTGTGTCATCAGCCCCCAGCTCCAGGCTGTATACCACCTGTTGTGTAGTGGACCTTGCCGTGCCAACCCTTCAAGGCACAGCGCCCACAAGCCCCAAGCTTTCAAGGTCTGCTGGGCATGCTGAGGAAATGAACCATCCACATGCAGGTCCTAGGCGCTGGCCCTGAGCTGAAGGTCCATGTGGAAGTGACCACTAGAAATGTCCCAAGGAGGGACAGGAGAAAGGAGGGGCCAGGCAGGAAACATAGGAAAGCCCTGTCTCTATAACAGAAAGACACAGTGTGTGTGTGTGTGTGTGTGTGTGTGTGTGTGTGTGTGTGTGTGTGTAGGAGCAGACACATAAACACACTGGTGTCTTCATACAAGGACATCGATGACCTTTCTGTGCAGCACATGGCTGATAGCATCTCAGACTGTGAGCCTGGTGCCCGAGGACTCAGGCTATGTCACTGTCCCCTACGAAAAGAAGCTAACTGATACCTCCCCAGTTGTGGGGCACAGTTCCTATCCACCCCTTCTGAGCTCAGTGGTGTCTGGAAGATGAGAATGCTCTGAAGGTTGAGCATCATGACCACGGTGTTTCCATTCTAAGCTTCCTGGGCACAGTGATGCCCGCAGCAGCCAGCTCCGTGTTGCCAAAGGACAGGGCCTCAGGCTTGTCACAGGAGCAGGCCCGGAGGTCATATCTCCACCTGGAACTTCTCCAGGAGAGAGTCAGGGTCTCTCCCACCAGGGCCTTCATGCAGATGCGTCACTGGGGAGGCCATTGAAGGCTCAGGGCATCTCATCCTGGATGGGACACAGCAGGTGGATCCTCACCCACTCGGCCCACAGCAGGGCTGAGCACGGATAGTATGACACAAGTGACACTGAAGAGATCACGGGTGATACTGGGTCTGGGAGGACATGGCTGATAGTTTCCAGATTGAGATGCCAGCAGGCAAATGGAGCATTTCCTTGTACTGAGATCTTGGCAGTGGCTGTGCCTGGGCTTCTCTGCCTTGAGAGACCTGTAGGAGGCACCTGCTGGGAGTCCCACTGAAAGTCTTCCCTGCCCATGGTCACTGCCTGGACATGCCTGCCTGTAGATCAGCATCAGGGCCAGAATGACAGGGTGAGACCAGCCCACTTCACTCACCTGAGGAATCTGTTACCCCGCCTCAGCCTCTGATAACCAGGATCTGCATTTCTAGTAGGTGTTTTGGGGCAGCACAGCTCTGTCCAGTTGTGCCAGGAGAGCAAGGTGAAGAATGCAGGGTGAGCAACATGGCCTCCCATTCCCAACAGCACAGAAGAAGGGAGGCTGGGCCTGCAAGGAGAAGCTGCCATCTTGCCCATGCCAAAGACAGGGTGGTGGAGGCTCCAAGGCTAGGGGACTTGCTGAGGTCACCAGGCTGGATCCATGGGAGCAGGGGTACAGGGACTCAAGGTCATTCTCAGTCCAGGTGACGTGAGACCATGTCAGGTAATGCACCATCCCCCACAGAGAAAAGACCCTCAAGCCCCACAGCACAGCATGGCTTCCTGGATGGCCTTGCACACCAGAGACACCATGGACACCACCCTGTGTGAGCAACAAGAGACTCAAGGCCACTTACTACCAGGGTGGGTTTGCAGCCTGAGAGTGAGCAGGGACAATCACAGACTTTGATGGACAAGTGGGTGCTGGGACAGACGACAGCAGGAGGAGAGAGCTTTTCCTGTCCCCCGTCCCTGTCTGTGTGTACCTGTGTCTGCTCCTTGGACTCTAAGGGTCAGGCTGAGTCTGGTGCCTCTTGTCACTGCTGAGCATCTGTGTCCAGCCAAGTCCTGTCCCGGCTGCCAGAGCACAGACCCCAGCCTGTCCTCCCCTCTCTCTCAGCCCCACACTGCCAACTTCTAGCTGCACAGTGGACACCAAGACTCAGGGCTGTGTCTCCCTGTGTCCCACCAGAAGACAGGACCCTTCTGGTGCCTTCTGCTGATTTTGGGGTGCACAGCATCATGGGAAGGACGGTGAGGAGAGGGATGTGACCTACTTTCCTTTTACTGGCATTTCCAAGGCAGTCACCTATAGAATTCTCGTTTTGAAAATAATTGCTCTCATTTTGAGGCTGTTATAATTTTGTGTTCCTCTGAACTTCTCAGTTCATATCAATTCTAGTCAGCAAAATAAGTCACACTGAGACTTGTCAGCTTAAATCCTTCTGAGGGGTCTGAGGGCTCCTCACTGCTCCTGAGCCAGTATGGCAGCCTGAGTACCCCCTCTTCCGCTCTGAGACAGGCATGCTAATCCATGTATACTAACACATGCACCTGCACACACAAAGACACACAGGAACAGGAATACACTCTCCTAGAAGAGCACACACAAATACACACACGAATCATACAATCACATGCAGACAGTGCACAAGCACTCACACTTGCCCACCTGAGGCTCAAAAACACTGGCCCTGCTTTGTTCCATTGAATCCTTTCTCTCTTACCATGACCGGCAAGCTGCTCCAGGGCTCCCTGTGGCCAGCTCCTTCCTGTCACCTGTGTCCTTGCTTGGGCCAGTCCCGAAAGCTCCTTGTTTGTGTGAGTGCTGCTTTTTCCACACACTGCTCCAGACCAGCTCCCCAGTCAGCAGCAGAGAAAAAACCCACCCTGGAGAGAAGCCACCCTGAGCCCAGGTGCTGGGGACTCTGCACCCGGCCCAGAGTCTCCTCAGGACAGGGGTGGTACCATCCTCTGTGTCCATCCTCTGGGCAGGGCTGCTAGCTGTCCCTGGGCCCAGCCTGCACACAGTCAACACCTCATGATAGGGGCTGGTCAGCTCCTTATTCTTGGCCCTGACTCAAGCCACTCACTCAGCCACAGCCACTAGGCCTGAGAGTGTGGGGGTTAAGTGGAGGCCAGGCACAGGTGCACTGTGGTTGGGAGCAGCGCCATCTGCTGGCAGGTGACTCTGTTCTGTGCTCCTCCTCTCCCCACAGTCCAGGCCAGGCTGGGAGGCCTCCCTGCTCAGGGAGCTGGGTGTCAGTGCTCACTGGTTGCCAAGCTTCAGGCCAGTCCATGTGCTCAGTGCAGTCAATGGGTACCATGAGAGTTGTTGGTGTGGCCCACCCTTGGCTGACAGTCCTTACCTCCTTGTCCTCTTCAAGGATCAGAGGTTCCTTTTCCAAGCCTAGGACCCATCCACCAGTGAATGTGTACCCGTCCAGGTACCCCATCCACCAGTGGCATCTCCTGCACACAGCACCCCTTGCTAAGCTGTCTTTCCCTTTCTCCCTGAGCCCTCCCACTCGAGGTGAAGGGGGCTGAGCTAGGACTGTCTCCATCTGACACTTGGATTTGGTGGGGACCGTGTGTCTCTGGAGTGGAATCAGGAGCCCTGGCATGCTAAGCAAGTGCACTTCCATGGAGCTGCACACCTGAGCCCACTGGGAACACTTTCCTGTCTTTCCCCAGTGGTCACAGCATGGAGAGTCCCAGCTATCTTGCTAGGGATGGACGTGAACACAGATGGAGCTCATGTTGCACAAGGACCTACAGATCAGGAAAGTGGGGTTGAGGTGGTTTTGGTTGTAGAAGAAGGGGATCACAGGACCTCTGAAAGTTGAGCCCAGGTCACCTCAGTGTGCCTGGCACCCTGCCCATAGCAGCTGGTTCCAGAAGTGACATCATGGCCACAGCAATGTCGTGCCCAGCCCTTTCTTATCTCCCCTCAAGAATGCAGCTCACCTGAGATCCGAGGAGACCTCGGCTCAGCTCCTTCAGTGGATTTGTGTACAGGGCCACAGAGCCTGGATAATGTTGGGAAGAAAACCAAGGCCAAAGACCCTCCAGCCTGCTCACCCTGACAGACTGGGCAGTGGCCACCCAGTGCCACATACCCTTTGTCTCTCTGTGGCAGAATACTGTTGCCCTTAACCTGGACCAGCTTTCTTTTCCAGTCCTACTTCCAGTTGGGTCCCTCATTCCCACCCCTGGCCTTGGCTCAGAGTCCTGCCCTGAATGAGGTGCTGGAGCTCCCAGGTGGGACCTTGATAAGAGCTTCAGCAGCCCACAGAGGGATGGACATGTGGGACAGGAGGGCCTACTCTTGAGTCATCATCACAGCAAGGCCAAACCTAGCACTTCACACAAAACAATGGCTAAGTGTCACTCACAGGACCCAGCAGTCCTCCCACCACCTGGGGCAGGCGGGGGCCCTGGTGTGGCATGTCAGAGGTGAATATACAATACCAATATTTTTCACAACCTTGCAACAAACTGCAAAGGGAAGGGACCTAAAGAGGCTCATTGGCCACCAATAGGTCTCCATGATGGGTCGGGGGCTGAACAGCCTGGTGGTGCCCTTTCCAGGTCACAACTTGGGCTCATGGGAGATGTAGTCCAGCACATAAGCAAGCACTGCTGGAGTGTGTCTCTCAGGGCACAGTGACTGTGGAAAGCAACAGCCCCAGGAGGTCTTGACCTCATTGGCCAAGGATGGAAGTTCATGGGGTGCAGGTGCCTGAACACTCACAGTGGGCTCTACCCTGTGTCCTACTGCGGGCACACACCCTGATGACTGGTCTGCGTCCTCTGTGCTCTGAACACACACAGCCCCGCTAGTCTTCCCCTCTGGAGTTTCCCTCCTGTGTTGCGGGTCATCTGACTGTGTGTCTTCTTTCCCTTTCACTTGTGCTGACCGGAAGGGCTGGCCCATCTAAGTGTATGGAGATCCCCTAATGTAGGGAGAGCTTTGAGAGTCCTGGGACGAGAGTGGCCCAGGAGAAGGCCATGTGTGCCCTCCTGGCTGAGTGGGACCCAGGTACCAGAGCATTCCCCAAACAGAACTGTGGACGTCAGGCCCTGCATGTGAGCCGCCTGCTCCCTGAGGAGCATGACACCTCCAGCCATGAATGCTGCCTGTGCTGCCAGAGCCCACAGTGCCCGATTCCTGTCCCTGACTCTGATGACATAATCGCTGGCAGAGCCGTGGTCCTAAGCAACCAGGCCAGCATGCAGTTGGTAAAGTGAAGGGCCGTATACAAGGCGACAGAACACTGCCAGCACAAAAGGGCATTTACAGGAAAGGATGGCAGATCTCCATCAGAACACGTAGGAGACAGATATGGCTGTTCATATAGGGCCGGCAGGGCTGGGCTCACTGTGGCTGGGGGGGTGTGCTTTCCACACCTTCTCCAAGCTGTGCTGCCAGGTCTCAGCCACTAGTCCAGAACTCAGCCCGATGTGGGCAGGCTTTCCTGACAGCTCTTCCTGCTGCTCAAACATGGGGAGAGAGAAAAGCAGAGGATGGAGGATGAGAAAAACAGAGAGAGGGAAGAGAGTGAAAACGTAGATCAGGTCTCCCCTGGAGTATCTGTCTCAGGGCCCCCCTGACATGAGTGCTGCTTTACATCCAGCGGCTGGCAAAGCAGGGCTTCCGGGCCCTTTTCTCAGGAAGGCGAGAGCAGATGGCCTCTACTCTGGTGTCCACTCCAGTGTCCCTGCAAACACTAGCCTTCCAGGCACAGACAGTTTGTCTTTGCTCTTTCTTGTGGGTCCAAAGTCCTTTACAAGTGCTCAGACTGAGCACACATGAAGCCTTCCCCAGAGCCCTTGTTACTAGTCTTTTTTCTGTTGCTAATAACACAGTGCCACAGCCTGGGTGGGTTAAAGAGAAGAGAGGTGTATTAGGCTCACATTTGTGGTGCAAGGTCAGGAAGCCCCGGGTGGTGCTGACCTTCTTCCTGGTGGAGGTGGCCCAAGGCACCCCAAGGTGAAGGACTGGGAGCACCCGTGTGTACCCTTGTGTCTCTCTGGTCTCTGTCTCTTTCTCCCTCTTCATACCAAACCGCCAAGATTCAAACACAAGGGCTTCAGCCTCGCCCTAATAACTTTAATCCAAATCACCTCCTGAGTGGCTACCCTTAAGGCACATAGTCCCACTAACTTCTCATATATATCTATGAGCCCCACTTCCCCACCCTCTTCATATCTGACACTGGAGATTAAATTCTATCACAGGAACCTTTGGGGCACATGGTCAATCCAAACTCTAATGCACCTACAAATAGTTCTTTAAAATTTTGTGTGCTGAAACCAATGCTGATAATACTTTGGGAAGGTAAGAAATAGCTCAGTTGTTAGTGTAAGAGTTTGAAAATTCAAAGGCTTAGGGAATACAGAGTTTCCTTTTCTTAAACAGTAAAGCAAGCTGGACACAGCCAAGATTAGCTTCGCTTGATGCCTCCATAAGGTTCCCAGGGAACTTTTCTCTGCTCTGCATAGGATGTAACTTCCAAGGAGCCTCATGGCCTAAAATGGCCACCAAAGATCCAACATCACAGAAGAAGGAAGGATAGAGCGCAAAACGTGTCTGTGGCCTGGAGCAGACATCGCAGATCAGCCCCTCTCCCACCCCCGATCTTATTCTGAGGGGCACCGTATCCAGCTCACATGGTAGCCAGAGGCAGCTGTGAGATGTAAGCAGTTTGTCCAGTGGGTCTCTGAAGGGATCCTTAACAGGACAACGATTAGAAATGGATGAACTCGGAAAGGCAAGAGGTTCCTAGCTTGTTCCTTCTAGAAAGGAGAGCTTCAAATCCATAGGAGGGATTAAACATTCTTTTCCTCTCCTGTGGTCCCCAGCCTGTGACCGTGTATTTGGGACACAGCTCAGAGAGGGGAAAGGACACTATGCCACTGAGCTGTGCTCACCCAGGACAACGCAGGGGCGACTTAATTTCCACCAGCGAGAGAAACAGAAACATTCAGAAGACAGGAATTCACAGTGTCCCCGTGATTGTCACGAGATGACCACATGTCTGAACGCGCATCAGAACGGGGTCTGGGCGAGGTTTTTGTTTAAACCTTCCAGGAGCCTGCCTTCCTTCCTTATAAAGAATGTCCTAGGTCAATAATTTAGAAAATGAAGGTGAGGGAAGAAAGACAATAATTCCAGAGCTCCAAATGACGGCTGTCTGTCCTTTAATTCTGTGTAATCAGTGACAATGACCTCGGGCCGCTCAGGTGCGCTGGGGATGTGTCGACGTTTGGTTTTGGCTTCCACCACTGACTGGCGTCGGGCTCATCTTGTTGGGTGTGGCCCTGCTGCACTGTGAGGGGATTCTGGGGGATGGCTGGGGTCCCCGTAATGACTCTCTGTCTCCCTTGGGCCTTTGCCCTCACTGTGGCAAAGAATGAAGAAGTGGGGCTCTCAGTGGAAAGTGGGGGAGTCCAGACTGATATGGCGGAGAGTGAAAGTTTATTTAAAATGTGGCAAATGCAGGGAGAGCAGTAGGGAAGCTCTCTCCACAGCAGAGGGGCTGGCTATAAGCAGGGGCCTCCACACTCGGTGCTCAGTGAGTCGGGATGTACCTCCTCCTTACACAGGTAAGCTGGTTTCGAAACCTACTGTTTCCTGGCTTGAGTTGTTTCTTTTTGCATCCTTGCCTAATGCAAAAGACAAAGTGTGTTTCGGCTCTGTGTCCTCCGGACTCATTGGTGGCCAGTGAGGATTCAGAGGAGACTGTGTCTTCCTCTGCAGGGCAAGACTCTGTGTCTGCTGGATTGTTCTGCAGGGCCTCATGATGGTGTTATCCATGTGAACTGCTGCCCGTAGGATCTGGCCCCACTCACCCTTGCTGAGAGTCTAAGTAAACAAAAACATTCCATCTAACAGGTTGAATCAAACAAATGGGTTGTCTGTCACCAGCACTGGTAAGGCAAGGTGTGTGTGGTGGGATAGTGTCCTTCCCCGGGTGGGAGGGGACAGGTGGGGCCACGGACTCACTCCCACACCACCCAGACACAGAGCCTTTCCTGCCCAGCTGTGCTTTAGTTCACAGACATGTAACCCAACCTGTGTTCATCACTTCCCTCTGGAACAGGCCAGGGACCCAAGGACAGGTCACCCAAGCGAGAGAAGAGATTTCCTTGGAAAGATAGCAAAGCACAGAGACTCTTGCCAGCAATGACTATCCTCAGAGACCCAGGTGTGCAAAAGGGCTTTATGGAGACAGTGAGGGACCAGCATGCTGGGCCAGGGGTGGGACACAAGGCTGGGATGACTGGCTCTGGATTGATTATTCTACTTTTGTTATTTTCAAGTAATTTCTGACCACATCTTTGTATATAATGAAAGTTCTTTTGTGACGTGTGTCTATGCAATTCTACCTTACAGTCTTATCGTGGTTTACTCCACCCGATGGACATTTATGGATTCTCATTTTAATTTTTGTTTGTTGTAGTGCAGGGCCTTGATGATATTAAGAAAATGCTCTACTTCTCAATTTTGAACTTTTTCTAAAATTCTAAAGACAATGACAGAATGGCTATCTTCTCCCAGTAGCTACATCTTTGCACACATCTTTCATAGTTTTAACAATCTCTAGCTGTCTCTCTTCATTAGTCACAGAGCCAGTGCCTCTGAGTGCGCATGAACATCAGGGTTCTACCGCAGGGCGCCTGCGCCTCAGGAGGGGCGGGTCCCTGGGCAGCTGGGGACAGTCGCTGTGAGAAGAGCTGGACCCTCCCCCTGGCAATCAAAGCGTTGCTGCTGCTGCTGCACCTGCCTGACCTCCAAGCAAGGGGAGGACCCGAGATATCTCAGAAGGAGAGTTAAAGGGAATAATATTGAAGTACATTCATCAGAACACACCCTTATTCTGCAGTGTGAAGTGGAAGCTCCTGATTTTGGACACGGCCTGTACTGCTTAGGAGAATGAAAAAAACCCAGAGAACTATCCGTGTGAAGGGTGTCAGTGTCAACGCAGACATGAACTTCCCTGTGAACAGGACGCGGGTGAGGAATGCTAACCTACTCATCGCTCCAAATGAAATGAAGGAGGATAGCTGTTGCACAATCCTCAGACCCACCATGATCCATTGTCAGAAAAAGAAAAAGAAAAATCAGGCAGGTCTAAATCCACCTCCTTGTGAAGGACCTGCGTTTGATTAAGTTGCCAGCATGACCGACATGAATGAATCCCCAAGTTGCTGGATGAAGATTCCCCTGACAGGGTTTGGATGTCAAGAAAGTCACTGTTTTCCGTGTGTCCTCTCAGCTTAGAAGAAAGCTGCACGGATTGTGTTAATTTTGACCTTGGCCTCCTAATGCACTTGATACCCCGTCCAGCAATCTCTACCCCTTCTTTTTATCCCCTTCTGTCACTGGAAGATGGGTATTTAGAGCAACTTAAGGTATTCAAGGAAATACTGTTATGACTTACAGAAGAAAAGAGGATGCTAACTCTTAGATAACTTCTAGAAAATATTCTAACTGGCTAGTGCATTTATGATTACAAACCTAAAATTAAGAAAATGATTATTATAATTATGGACTGGCAAAGCAACTAAGAATATATTCTGATTTCATACCATATCACTTCATATCATGTTCTATATGCTTTCTTGTCTATTCTTTTCCTTGTTAATCTGCTTTATAAAAAATGGTTAAAGTACTTATAGCTGCTTCAATAAAAACCATTTTTGAGCTCAAATTAAAAATAAGGTGGCGAATTTCTTGCTGGTCATGGTGGCACGCAGCTATGATGGTGGTTCTATTATACCCACGTCCATTCCCATGGCAGTTGGGCAGCCACTAGCCTTGCCAGTGGCCCCGGGACAGGTGCTCCTGGCTGGGACCCACCTTCTCCTCCAGTCCTAGTGGCCACTCAGTGTGGGTGTCCAGCTCCCCACAAGCTGGCTCAGTTCCTCTTTGACCCAGGAAACATGGTCACCAAAGGCCAGCAGTCATGACCTGGGCTCTGAGGTAGAGGTGGGACACCCTGGGGACACCTCTGGAGGCCTTGGGACAGACACCTTGCGGCCTGCGTACCACCATCCTCCAGGCCGTGGGGATGAGGCAGAAGTTCTGTCACTGGAGACAGAGGTTCTGTCTCCTTCAGGGTCCGCTCTTTGGCCCTCGGCATCCAAACTATTCGGACTTATCTCTGGTAAAAGCGTAGCCAAGCTAGACAGGAGCCTTGGCTTCTGAGCTTGTACATTTGCCTTTAAAACACCCACCAGCCGATATGGCCTCTGCACATGATGGCTTCAGGCATTCTCCTTGCTCGGTGCTCAGGCACCGGCCTCCTGGAAATGACGGGAGAGGCCATTGTCCCTGAGGCAGCTTCTGTGTTTGTGGGCAACATGCTTACCTTCACCTCCACTGGGGAGAAGCGCAGAAGTCAGTGAGGCAGAAAGAGAGAATGTTTAAAGACATCCTCACAGCCTCTGCCCCCAAGTGCCCGGCTGCCTACCCCATCCTGGTGTTCCGCTCAACCTTGACAACCGAAGAGCGTGCTGCACTCACCATACCCTCAGAACTCAGCCTTGGGAGTGGCTTCCAGAGGAGGTTTATGTGCTAAACACACCCAGGGGCTTCATGTAGTAGAAATTGGGACCTGGCCCTATCCCTGGATGAGTCCCAGCCTTGGCTGCTTGAACAGTAGCTCATGTCTGAATGAGTCAACTCTTGGGGATGTTTTTGCTACTCCTTGAAATTTCTGCTGCCTCACGATCACAACATGGTTGCCCAAGCTCCGGTTCTCGTACCTGTGTTGCAGGTGGTGAGACTAGGTAGGAGCCCGGAAGCCCTATCACTCCCCTTTCTCCTTAAGGCAAAATCTGTTTTTTAACATTTCACCCTTTGGAACTGAGTGGCAAGAGGCTGAAATATTATTTAGTACTCTGCTGATGTCTAATGGTATTGGACACAATTTCAGGTTTGTCTTATCTAATCAGGTCTCCTTCCGTGAAGTTTCTGTTGAAGTCCTTGGTTCCTTGTTAAATTTAGGTTTATCACCCTTTTGCGTTGACATGACTTTTGGGAGATCTTTATATATTATAGGTACATGTTCTTTGCTCCTTTAAGTGCCACAATGTTTTCCCCGGCTCTTTGTTCTGTTCGCTCTTTTCTTTTTTGGAGATGAGTCTTGTTATGTTTCCCACGCTGGCCTTGAACTCTTGGGCTCAGGCGACTCTCCTGTCTCTGCCTCTGTTGCAGCTGGGATTAAAGTATGTGGTCACCGCGCCCTGCTTCTGCTATTTTTTAATGATGTGTTCTGGTCAGCAGAAATGTTAAGTTTTATGAAACCCAGTTTCCCCATTTATGGTTATTTCTCTCCAGCGCAATGCCAGCCTTCCTCGGCAGAGGGCGCCAGCAGCTGCTGTGTTCTAGGCAACTCCCTGGCGGCTGGCCAGGGCGCTTCGTCCTGGGCTCCCTGAAGTCTTCCCTCCCTTCTCACCCCGCGTGGACTAACAGTCACCAAGTCCGCTCCTGCATCCCCATCTCACATGTGAGAGACTTGATGTCTTTTTGTTTATTTTATCATCTTAACCGTTTAAAATGGACAGCTCAATAGTGTCAATATGTTCAGATTGTCAACCACCTCTCTGGAGCTTTTCCTCTCCGCAAAAGTCTCCTTTAGCCACCAGCTCCTCCCCGTTCTCCTCCCCAGCCGGGCAGCCGTCTTCAACTTTCTGTTCCCAGGGACCTGGCTGCTCTGGGTGCCTGGGGGCGAGTGGTTCTGCACCGGGGGCCCTTGTGTGCCTGGCTGCTCTCACTTGGCACCCTGACTTCTGCTTCGTTCACGCAGTAGCAGGTGTCCGAGCCCGGCAGAGTGGCCACGCCTGCGATCTCAGCACTCACTCGGGAAGGCTGAGGCGAGAGGATTGCAAGTGTGATATAAGGAGATAGCTAAGTGTGACAGACTTGGATTCAGTCCCACAAAAATAAATAAATGCATGAATAAATAAATAAACTCTAAATGGTTGGGGATGTGACTCTTTCATAAAGCACTTGCCTCGCATGTGCCGGGCCCTGGGTTTGATCCCCAGCACACACATGCACGCACACACACACACACACACACACACACACTTTTCTGTTATTTTGTTTTTGTTTTGTGAGACAGAGTCTCCCTCTGCACTTTAGATCTTGAACTCATATATTACCCAGGCTGCCCTTGAACTGGCAGAGATGCTCCTGCCTCAGCCTCCGAAGTGCCGGGATTATAGGTACATGCCCCCACAGCCAGCTAGCCTTCCTTATAAAGGCTTGGGTAACACTGCACACTAGGGAAGGCCCACTCATCTGTGAGCCTGCTGACGGCACTAGGGCTGCACCATGGACACAGCTACCATGACCAGGTGGACAGGACACCCTTCCACTGCGCATGCCCAGACAACACAGCGCGGCTGGTTGAGACCTCCAGGGCCGGGCCTTCTGACCCAGCAGACACGGGAGCTCGCAAGGGCCCCAGGCAGGAGAGTATGGACACTGTGCCCCAGAAGCCGGAGAGGGCACAGGCTTGGACCCTGAGCTGGAGCAGGGCAACGCCTGGGCTGGCGCCACCAGTGTGCAACCTCAGCCTCCAGGCATCTGGAGCCCTTCTCCATTCTGGGCCGCTGCTGCTCCCATTGGCACCCGGAGGGCTTTCCTGCCACCCAAACAGCAGATGGCCAGGAAATGAAGCCTTGAGCAAACGCCAACCAGAGGAAAATCTAATTTAGCCAGCAGAATGCATGGTCAGAAGCGCATATAGCCCAGTATATGTCTTTTTCTTTTTTTTTCTTTTTTTGAGACAGGATCTCACTTTGTAGTTCAGGCTGGCCCTGAGCTCAGCCTCCAACTCACATCTCAGCAATCCTCCTGCCTCTGCCTCCCGAGTGCCAGGATTACAGGTTTGAGCCACCATGCCCGGCACTGTGGTATGTGGTGCTGGTTGCTGCTGGGGTGAGTCTCCACGCCCAGTATTGTTATGTGGTTACCGGGGATTGAACCCGGGTCCTTGCACTTGCAAGACAGGTGCCTTAACCACTGAGCTAAATCCCCAGCCCAGTACATGTCTTATTCTTCCTCCCCTAGGAGTAGAGAAAGAACCCAGGGTTTGCATATGCTAGGCAGGCATTGGACTGTTAAGTTACATTCCTAGTTCTTTTTATAATTTGGAGACAGCGTCTCACTAAAAGGCTGAATTTAAGCCAGATTGGCCTTAACCTTTAGATCCTCCTGCCTCAGCTTCCCAGGGTGCTTGGATTATAGATAGGCCCAACATATGACATCTTGTTAGGGCAGGCCCTCCACCAGTGTCAGGAACTATGGGTGATGTGACCTTCGAAGGATGATGATCAGTAGCCCCAGTGGGGCTGGGATGAGCCCAATATTGTGCTCTTATGTCAGTACCTCCCCAGACTCAAGGGAGTTCACTGCTCTCCAGCCTAGCTGTGTGTCCAGGTCAGGTGCTCAGCAGAGAGGACTGGAATGAGCTAGGCCTTGGTGACAGGGACTTTATAGGGTTTGTCACCTGGGGCCAACTGTGACTGTGATGACACAAAGTCAAAGCGCTTGCCACACAAGACCAGTATTTCTGTCTGTCAGCAACATCATGACCTGGGACGTGCAGCACGGCCTGGGGAAGCACCTGCACATTCACAGGAGTGCAGTGCCTTCTTCTCCCTGATCTCCCACTTACATAGCGTCTGCCTCGTGGTCCAAGATAGCTGCTTTTGTTCCAGCCATCAAGCTTACGTCCTAGCCAGCAGGAAGGAAGAAGAGGATGTGTCCTCACTCTGAGAAGTGAGTGTCTCCAAATGTTCTGGATACTTCTCCCCATATCCCATGGCCAAAACTTCACCGGGGCCCTATTTAGTTACCAGGAGCGATGGAAATACACTTTCCCTTTCAGACAGCCGTGTTCTCAACTGAAGTTCAGGGTTCTGTTGCCAGAGGAAGCAGAGAGTGAGTGGTCAACCAAGAACGGTTAGTCATTTCTGCTACACAGACTTATTTCCGCAACGTCCTAACAATCTTTGTATTTTAAATCTTATTTACGTGTTTCTCTTGCGACCTAAGTAGGAAGCACCAAATCCAGCTGGGATATGGGAAAACCTCTCCGTCCCGCTCCTGTTCCCCCAGCGCCCAGTGCCACCAGGGGATCCATGCCCTCAGAGTGGATCTCAGGAGTGGCTCACGGCAGGGTCTCTTGTTTGCTGTATTCTGCCAGGGTCTGCTTGGGGTACATTTTTGTGAATGTTTGTTGAATGAAGTCAGTGAATGAGTGACGTGATTGTACTTAACTCTGGAACCATAAGCATCACTACTTTTCTCTCAGCATCAGTTTCCTCCTCTGTACAACAAGACAAGAAGTTTAACCTGCTAGTGTGTGTAGGTGGGGTTTGATAAGAGGCTCAGCTTTGCGTGGAGCGAGCCCCGGCAAGGGCTGCAATGCCAGAGACGACCAGCAGGGGCCGCAGCGCACCTGGTTCTGACACTGAAGGGACGCCGGCAACCAGGTACTGCAGGCCGCAGGAGGGCTGAGGACGCACACCAAGCCAACTTAATCCGAGGGTTTGCTGACTGCGGGAACCAAGAAAAAAAGCATTGACAAAGGGAACTTAGTCCAAATGAGAAACTTTTGAAAAGTCAACCCGCAGAACGAGAGAACATATTTGCAAACCATGTATCTGATAAGGGGTGAATACCGAGAACTTGTAAGGAACCCACAGAGCTCAACACCAGAAAGACTAACAACTCGACCCAAAAAGCAGGCAAAGGGTCTGAACCGACATTTCTCCAAAGAAGTACGCAAATAGACAAAGCACGTGAGAAAAAAAAAATGCTTCATGTTATGAGTCATAGAAAAACAGTTCCAAGCAGCAACAGGGCTGCCTCACAGCCACCCAGATGGCTGGAAGAGAAAGAGAAAGAGGGAAACGCCGAGTTCTGACCACAACGTGGAGAAATCTGGACCCCGCACGTCACCACAGGAACGTAAAACGGCACAACTGTGAGTTAGGCTGGCTGGCGGCTCTCCAGATGGCCCGATGTAGAATTATCTTTTGGCCCAGGGGTTCCAAGGAAGCACACAAAAACATGGACGTGGACGTTTACAGTTGCATTGTCTATAAATCCCTCCAAGGTAGGGACAGCGCGAAAGCCCATCAGCGGGTGAGAAGACGAACAGAACGTGGTGTACAAGGTCGGATCATACCGTGCGTGTTTACATTTTGAAATGTGCTGCAGTGAAAGGCACGCCGGCGTCATCTGACCTCACAGCCTTTCCCTAGAGCTCACCGAGGATGTGCCGCTTCCTGACGCACTGCTGGAAGTCCTCTCTCCTGGGAGTCTTTCATTGTACCGTCCCGGGGGCCTCCATGTCCTGAATCACGCCAGACATTGTCCTTACACGGTCATTGTGACTCTGGGGAAGAGCCAGGAGCCACACTGCGCCAGATGTGCTGAGTAAGGAGGATGAGGGCACAGCGCCACGATTCTATTTGACAGAAATTCCATAAATGGCTCATCAGTGAAGAGTGATCAAAAATATGATGAAAGTCGGGGGTGTGGCTCAGTGGCACCGCTCCTGCTGGGGAGTGTGAGGTCGTGAGTTCCATCCCCAGCACTGCAAAAAAAAAAAAAAAAAAAAGATGAGTATTTAATTTTAAAAGTTTATTACAGCAGAAGACAGCCATTAATCTGCCTCATATATTCAAAATAGTCCCTCTTGCTCTCAATGTCCTGACAATGGATCTTTTACTATAATAAGATTTAAAATAATGATAATCATTCACCATACTTTTGAATCACCCTGTGGTCTTTCAAAGGGATCTCATTCAGCCAAAAAAGGCCTGAATCTCTGATTCTTTGTTGCTGAACACAGTGAGCCTTGGGAGCATGACATAAAAGGATCCAGATACAGAGGACGGCGTGTTACATGATCCCCAGACACAGAACGTCCCGAGTTGGCGACTGCACAGAGACTGGAAGTAGGTTTATGGTTTGGGGGGTTGGGGAAAAGATGGGGGATGCCAATGAGTGGGGAGTTTCCTTCGGGGTGGTAAAAATGCTCCGGACTTAGCAGTGATGTTGCACAACCTTGTGACAGCACCAGAATCCATTGGTTTACAGACTTTAATGACACGTGAATTATATCTGTTATTAAAAGTGTGAAGGTTGGGCCTGGGGTTTAGCTCAATGGTTCCGGCGCCTGTCTTGCAAGCGCAAGGACCCGGGTTCGATCCCCAGTAACCACATACCTATACTGGGTGTGGAGACTCACGCCCAGCAGCAACCAGTACCACATACCACAGTGCCGGATGTGGTGGCTCATGCCTGTAATCCCAGCACTCAGGAGGCAGAGGCAGGAGGATTGCTGTGATGTGAGTTGGAGGCTGAGCTCAGGGCCAGCCTGAACCACAAAGCAAGACCCTGTCTCAAAAAAAAAAAAAAAGTGTGAAGGTCTGGTGGGCGAGGCCTGGCCATTTCCCAGCATCACCAGCTCCCTGGTGAGCCCAATGAGCAGGCACGCTCTCCGGCCCGTGGCCTCCGGCTTAGACGGGGATTGAAGGTTGCAGCTCTGCACAGGAGCAAGTCAGGGGGCTGAGGGCCCAGCTTCCCAGCTGGGCCAGAGTGGCATCAGATGCAGGCTGAACCCCTCTGTGACTTTCTGTATCTTGCACATATGCACACATTTCTAACACAACGTGGAACCGCGTGAAAACAATGTGTTCCAAAGTTACAGCCGTGTCTGAGAGTCAGTTACTGTGTGAGATTCACCAGAACAACACAAAAGTGCTGGCCTGCTGCTGTCCAGCGTCCCAGGAGCCAAGCCGTGCAGAGGCTTTGCAGATTTACCCTGTCACTGGCCAGACCTGCTCTGGATCCAGGATCCAGGGAGACGCCTGTCTTGTGACCAGCTTCAGGATAAGGCTCCATAGTCTGGAAGCCCAGGAGCTCAGAAGCCAGGCTGACTAATTGTCTTTGTTTCCATCTTACAGGTCGGCAGTCTAAGCTCAGAACTTGCTCAGCACCTCGAAGCTGACTCAGGACAGCTGATTTTCTACTTTATATCCTGAATATAATGTTTGCCCTGCCATTCTCTGTCATTCTCACCTTTCCTCTCCCTCTCTCCTCCTCGTCTTTGGTTGCTCAGAAGACCTCACGCTCCTACCTGGGGATCAGACTGTGGTTTGTGCTGGGCCTACAGACTGCACGGTGAGCTCCCAGTGGGGGCGTGGACCACTTTTAGGGCTGCGTCCCTCGATCCCAGCTTCAGCTGTTTATGAAGAGATTAGTAAATACGTTCACGAAGATGCCCACCCAAGACCGGCCCAAAGGAGAGCCTAAGAGTGGAGGCATCTGCCCCAACACACATTTAATGCTGACAAGGGTGTCTCTTGTTTGAAGTGGGTCAGTTGAGCTGTGGACCCTGAATTCCCAGGGGCTGTCTATGAGCTGTGGTTGGCTCCCTTGTGTGAGGTAATATCTCCTGCCCCAGGGCCTGCTCATTTAGGAAACAGTGAGAAAAAGTGGGTGTACATGCTTTGTGAAATGTAGTTTTATGTGTATCAGAGACCAGGCTGTGCACCAGGGAGCCAGACTATGTACCAGGGATCCAGGCTGTGCACCAGGGATCCAGGCTGTGCACCAGGGAGCTAGGGTGTGCACAGGGATCTAGGCTGTGTACCAGGCAACCAGGCTGTGCACCTGGGAGCCAGGCTATGTACCAGGGAGCCAGGATGTGCACCAGGGATCCAGGCTGTGTACCAGGCAACCAGGCTGTGCACCAGGGATCCAGGCTGTGCACCAGGGAGCCAGGGTGTGCACAGGGATCCAGGCTGTGTACCAGGCAACCAGGCTGTGCACCTGGGAGCCAGGCAGTGCAAAGGGAGCCAGGCTGTGCACAGGGATCCAGGCTGTGCCCCTGGAGCCAGGCTGTGCCCCAGGGAGCCAGGCTGGCCTCCTGATGCCTCTGTGATCCTTAAGATCCCTGAGAACGCCTGGACCCAGTTACCACCATCTATGTCTGTCAGGGAGAACCTCTGGCCTGCTCCCTTACTGCTGGGCCTGAGGACTTTAAGGCGGAACAGGCAGGCCAGGGACCCCCTGATGACCCTGGCTCTGGCTCTGGCACATGTGGCTGGACTGGCCACAGGGGTAGAATTTGAATGCAGGGCCCAGGCCATCCACTATCTGGCCCTGTTGTGGGGTCAAAGGCCACCTGAAAGCCTGAGAGGACCGCACTCAGTGGAGTCCCCAGAAGAGTCGCACAACAGGATTCCCCTTGGGCCAGCCCAACCCTGCTGTGGCAGGGGGCACCTGCGGTCAGATGGGGTGGCTCCTGTGAGGAGGGAGCCGCCTCCACACAAGGCTGGCTCTGCACAGGGCTGTGAGCACAGACGACGCTACAGAGAGCTCTGCGGGGACTTCTGTCTGTGGAGATGAGCTCTGGGCCAACTCCTGGCATCAGGAGCCAGGAGGGAGAGCGGCCCTGGGTTGCCTGCCAGTCCTGTATCCTCAGTGCCCAGCAGTCCAACCTTCCCTGGGCATCAGCAGTGACAGGACCATGAGCAGAGAAGGGGCCCAGTCCCACTGTGGACCAGTGGGGAGATGGGGCGAAGCACATGCACCCTAAATCCTCACCACCCTTCAGTAAATAGTGATGACACGAGGGGACACCCAGAGCCTTTCCTGGCCAGCACCAATGATGCGGCCGCTTCCTGTAGCCTTCAAGGAGAAAGGCGGACGGTTGGTCTTGCTTTATGGAGAAGCAAGATTTGAACGAGGACTCGGACAGAAGCCCTGGGCAGGTGGCAGAAAGGGGAGGTGGAAGTGGCCCCTGGCCTGTTAGAAGAGACCGAGCCTCATTCGTCACGAGAGACATGGAAATTGCCACGCTTTCCCTAATCCCAAATTCAATTACCGTACTCTGTGGGCAGCGCTGCGGGGAACGGACGTTCTCTGCCTCACTGCGGGAGGGTGTGTGAACTGGTACCTCTGCTGAGGGCAACCTGGTGAAATCTATCAAAATTACAGATGCATGAAGGTTTCGACTCCGTCATCTCCACTACTGGAAGATCATCTCCTTCCCGTGGTCTGGGCACCAGTGAGCCAAAGGCTTGCTGCCACTGTGCTGCGGCTGCAGGATGGGCCGGTGATGTGAACGAGGCTTCCTGCACACTGGACTATTATGCAGCTGTCAAAAGAATGAGGCTCCTGTGTCTAGACTGGAATGGAGTGATCTCAGCACTTGACATCAGGCTGAGCAGCTACAGACCCTCTTGTATGAAGACACAGAAGCCAGGAATGGTACTACCCGTTGGTTAAAGATGTTTTTTCCCAGCCTCTCTTAGGCTTTGGGACTGTTTTATAGTAGACATTCAATGCCTTGTATTACCATGGAGCACCCAGTATAGCTGTGGCTGACTCTTGGCAAATACCAAAATAACATAAAGGGAAAAAGAAAAGGAGTTCAGGAAGAAAGAAACAACACAAGCATGAACAACTGCTACAAAATGTCAGTATATTTTCTTGTAATTCTTTTCTCTGAGATGATTTCTTTATCCGCTCTCCTGACATTTCTGCACTGTGACTCTCTGATAAACCAGAGGAGCTCTCATAGTCACTGGAGCCCAACTGAGAATGTATTGGTGGTGTCCTCTCCGTAACAAAGCTTCAGAGCTTAGGACCTGGGGCCACGACGGCATCCCCTCACCTAGTGCCCGGCTGAACGAAGAGCCACCCCCCCCCCCCGGAGGAGTACAGGGTCTGTGAAGCCAAAATGAGCCCGGAAGCTCTCGCTGTGGGCCAGGCCCTGGGCCTTTGCACTCTGACCGCTGGGCAGAGCACGTGTCCTGATGGCCCCTCGTGGTGGGCAGGCTGGGAGCATTTGAGAGACACAGGGGCAGACGCCAGGTGGGAGTGCAGCCTGTCTAAAGCGGAAGGGACAGACACTCTTCTGCATCACATCCTTACCTCAGTATGCACCGGCTGGCGAATCTCTTACCTCTTACCAATGCAAACACAGCACTCTGCTCCAGGCAGCTCCCCAAGCCTTAGGACCTCCCCTCCAGCTCCCTGTGCTTGTGGCCCCATCGGATGAGGACCATGCCACCCCTTATAGCTGGCCCCAAGGCCGGAACCCAGCACTGATTTGGCTTCTTCATGCCCAGACCTTTCCTTTTGTGAGATAAATTCCTAGAGATGAAACAAAGTGTAGGAAGAGTTGAGCCCGGCCCGTGCTAACTCCAGACCCTATTAGAACAAGGATGCTAAACTCATCTTCTCTGCACCAACAGCAAGGCCGAAGGGCCTCTTCAGGGCTCTGTGACCTCTGTGATGAGTCTATGCATCGCTTCCTGTCACAGTTTGGTCCTTTCCATATTGAGTCACTGAGTGCTGTGAATGTTAACAGATTAGAGATGACACTCCTTCGGCTTCAGACCCTTTTCTCAAGTAGGGTCTTGCCTGCCCTTTTTTTTTTTTTTTTTAAGATTGGATCTTGCGATGTTACCCAGGAGGGTTGTGAACTCCTGGCCTCAGGTGATCCTCCTGTCTCAGCCTTCTAAGTAGCTGAGATCACAGATGTGCTCCATTGTGCCCTAAGTATTTTTTATTTGGTTTTTTTTCTCTTTCTTTTATTCTTTCTTTCTTTTTCTCCCAGTTCTTTTTAAATCTTGAGATAGGGTCTCACTAAGTTGCGCAAGCTGGGCTCAAACTTGAGATCTTCCTGCCTCAGCCTCCCAAAGCTGTGATTATAGGCATGCACTTCTACATTTCCTTTTTAAATCCCACTCATCCCCTCATCTCACCCCCATGGCTCTTGTGTTCAGATACCCACCCACAAATCTGGTTAATGTTCATCGATAACTAACTCCTCAGGGTTGAAGTGTGACTTGTTTTGACCTGGCAGCAGAGCCAGCACCCGGTGACTGGCTCTACAAGGACGTGCTTACTGTGGGCCCTTGGACAGCTCGCTTTTCTTCTTGGAGCCTCAGTTTCTCTGCTATTAGAAGGTCAGAGAATCCA
This sequence comes from Petromus typicus, assembly GCA_004026965.1. Taxonomy (NCBI): domain Eukaryota; kingdom Metazoa; phylum Chordata; class Mammalia; order Rodentia; family Petromuridae; genus Petromus; species Petromus typicus. Next base: position 31,688 of record PVIR01005999.1, read on the forward strand.
GGTGAAGCATTTGAGAAGAGCCTTGAGCCAGGCCAAGGGTTCCTTGCAGCCTCTCTCCTCTGCACTTTCTGGCTTTGTTCTCAATGCTGTCTGATTTAGCCAGACTTGGCTTCCTCTGCTTCGGCCCCTGGGGCCGCTCACTGCCCCCATCTCCCTTGTCCTCAGATACCCAGGCCCAGATCCGCATCTTGCTGTGAAGCATATCAGAGTGGAGCCTGCTGGGAAACAGTCTGTTATTGATCTGAGTATCACTGAATTTCCGATCTTGTCTTCAAGCCAAGGGTGCTCCTGGTGGCCAGGGACCAATTACCTTGCAGAACAATACTACCTGTAAAATCGATATGCATTTGTTCCTCAGGAGGGTCACTGCTGTGATATATTGATCAGGGGTCTGTTCTTGGATCCACAGCTTACAGAAAATCTTTTGGAAAACAGAGGTTCCTATACCCGTGGTCCCATGAGGCTGTGACTCCCTAGGCAGGTCCTTGATGGCTGCAGAGCTGGGAGGACAGAGCTGGCCTTTAGTGGGCACCTCCTTTGTGTTCCAGATAGTTTGGGGGGTGTTCCCACCACTCCCTGGGGTCCTTGTCTGGTGAACTATGTAACAGAAAAGGAAACTGAGGCCAAGAGGCTAAGAGCTGTGCTGGGAACCCTAAGAACTCATGCCTCTTGGTGATTGTTATGGCTTATATCTAGATGTCCTTCCAAACCCCATGTGGTCATAAGTGGGGCTTTTCAGAGGGGGCTGGATCTAGGGTGTGTGGCGCTGGGATTAAGCGTCCCTCACCCTGGCATGAGTGCTACCTGCCCTAAGTAGCCTGGATGAAATATAAGGACAACAAGACAACTGTCACTCGTTGCTCCTGCTTGTTCTAGGATGCCTGTCTGCCAGGCCACCCTGCCTTGGAGCCAGCCAATTATGGGCTGAAACCTCTCCAAACTACACAGCAAAATAAAGCTTTCTTTTAATTTTGGGTGTTGCGTATTTTGTCTCCGCAACAAGAGAAGTAACTAAGAAAATGATCAAGGCCCTGGGAATGCAGAGCAGCCAGCCACCCCTTCTTTGGGGAGAAGAACCCCTCCTGTAACACTCAGCTTTTTGATTCACGCAGCACATGACCCTTTCTGCCAAGCGGAGTGCTCTAGCCTATTCATTGTGATTGGCATAGGAATGGACATGATCTAAATTAGCCAAAAAGATTCCCTGTGGCTGCCGAAGGAAGAGCTGTGATCATGCCAAAGCTACTGGTAGCTGTGGGAGACCCTTTTAGGAAGAGTTAATTCGGCCCAAAACTCCATGGAGGGAAGTGGAGCAGAAAGAGGGAAAGGGAGGGTCAGGACAGGGCCCTCGGGCACCTGGATCCTGCCACAGGCAAAACAGTTGCAGCTCACCGGGGTTTTCTACTGTATCAATCAATAAGTTCCCTTTTTGATTTGAGCCATTTGGGGCTAGTATTTTGTCACTTGTAAGCAAGAAAGTCCTGAGATGTGTATTGCTAGAAGGACGACACGACATACAATCCACAATGTCGGTATATGTGGGTGAGGCCTGGCTGCCCTGGCCCAGAGAGTACTGGTCAGTGCCCTCTGTGGGATGACAGCAGGACTATCCCATAACCACATGTGCTGGGGAGACCATCAGGCTGCGTGGCAGAAGGGTTATCTATCTGTGTGTCACCTCTGTGGACTCTCTGTGGTTCACTCCCTGAGGGTTGCCCCGACTTGTCCATCTACACTGTGCTGGAGGAAACTACTGTCTGTGCCTTGCATGCTGGGAGGGGTGCACCTACCTGAGCTTCGGGGGCATGAGCCAACAGCAAAAGAGCTCCTGTCTGGGGCTGCCCCTTCCCTGAGCCCCACTCAGGGCCTCTCTGGACCACTGGCCTCTGCCCAAACTGAGAACCCAGTTGGAGATACCCCTGGGCCTGGGCCCTTGCTTTCCAGATACCAAGACTTCCAGGTGTCCCTGTTATGGGTTATATCTATGTCCTCCAAAGCCTCATGAGCTCAGGGCTTTGATTGGATTATAGGGTGTGATACTTATTAGTGGATTAGTTCACTGAAGTGTTGATAGCAAAGGGTGACACTGGGAAGTGAAAGCTGGTTGGAGGAGATGGGTCATTGGGGGCGTGGCCTGGAGGGTCTCTTCCTCCTTCTCCCTTGATCTCTCGCTGCTTCCTGCCTGCCGTGCCACAGGCTGTTTCTCCTGTGTAATGCCCCTCTGCCAGGCTGCCCTCTGGTAGAGCCAGCTAACTACAAACTGAAACCTCTACAAACTGACCCAAAGTAAACCTCCCCTCCTTTCAGCTGTGAGTATTAGCTGCTGACAGCTGTGTTGGTGATGAGAAAGTAACTAAGACCCTACTTTTCTTATGGTGAAAACTTAGTTTTTATTGTGACAGAATTAAGAGGTGGAAACTTTGGGATGTGACTGAGTCAAGAAGCTCTGCCCTACAAATTAGAGTCCCTTCGTATATTAATGCTTATTGAAGGAGTAGCTCTGTGGTAAAAGTGCTGTTTCCGGTACATTTGCTCTTATCTTGCCATGTGATGCCCTTTGCCATGTCACAATGCAGTGAGCAGTCCCTAACTAGGTAAGGTGCCACCCTCATAACCAGGAGCCAAATAAACTTCTATTCTTTAAAACATACCCAGCCTCAGACATTTTTTTAAATAGCAACAGGAAGTGAACTAAGACATCAGACCACCAGAAATGAGACATGGAGATAATGTAACCCCTGCACATGGAGCTTGGATAACAGTGAGTCCCACAGCAGTCTGAAGGAGAGATACAAGGCCTGTCAGTGGTGCTAAATGAGCTGTCCTTGAGCCCAGGCAAGCAGAAGCTCTGCTGCGTATTTAGTAGGATGCTCCTAGGAGTACGTGGTGGTCTTGGAGGCAGGCGTCCCTGTGACATTCTTCAGCATGCACAGCTGACTGCTGCCCCTCCTCCACGCCAGCAGAGTCTGAGAAGGTCTCAAGGCCAAGCCCCCTTATGCACACGCTAAAACTTGGGAGTGAAGGAAAGGATACATGGCTTTCTTGTTTTTGCCACCCCAATAGAGGGATGGTGGCATCTAGGGGGCTCCTATGGTGGTTTTCATTGGTAATTTTCTTCTGATAAGCAAAGTTGCCCTCTCTTTCCTATTTGGAAGTCATTCATCTCCTTCTTTTCCATTAATTCTCCTCTTACATCCTTTTCTCTTGGGTTGCTGGTTTCTTGTGTTCCATTTAGTACCATACTTTTTGTTGGTGACTTTGCGGTTTAAAATTGGCCCAGGCCCAGGGCTGTGGTGCTGTCCGGTGTCCCTGAGCCCAATAAGCTGTGATGGGCCTTTGGGAAAAGATGCTTCTCAGGCAGACTCCAATCAGATGTGACATGTGGTGCTGCTGTCTGGGAGATCTTCGTTCATGAGCCAACTGCACATCTAACAGGAAGAGGAAATTGGCCACTCGGTGCCTGGGCCGGACTGAAAGTGCTTGTTTTCCCTTGGGAACGATGGCCCTATATCTGCTGCTGTGCAGAGCAGGAACTGACTGTAGGGAAGGAGCTTCTGAATCGCGTGTCATTATTACAAGGCCTCCTCAGTTGGATTCTTCAGAAAATGACACTTTTCATCTTCTTCTGTCTCTTCATCTTGGACCCAAGTCCCCTTACAATCAGCCTCCCCATTTCCCTAGGTAACTGAGGTCCACCTTGCAGGCTGTCCCGTGACATGGTCACTTTCTGTTGTGAGCAGTGGACGAGATGCACAGTGGGGTGGACAGGTGACTGTTGAAGGTGTCACGGGCACATGGGCACATCTTCAGTCGGAATGAGCTGGGCACTTCCAAGACTGGCACAGTCACTTCAGGTTCAGCCTGCTGGGAAAATCCTACAAGTCAGTCAGGCCACATTCACTGCTGAGTGGAAAAACCCTCCTCTGCACACAAGGAGAATAACGCAGCCCCCCACTTCTCATGGGGGCTCTGATGCTTCACTGGGTGCAAATTGGAAATTTAGGGCAAGGAGGACCCCTGCCAGGCTGGATGTGAGTCACTCCTGCTCTACCAACTGAAAGGACAATGCAACCATCATCGGTACTGCCCTGGACAGCAAGTGTAGACATTGCCCTGAGGACCCACCTTGCCTGTCTGTGAGGTGCCAACCCCAGCTGCTGCCTGGCTTTTTTCCACCATCCACAGACCCCATCAGTTCTGAGCTTGTCCATACTGACCATCCCTAGAGTCTCCTGCACAACAGGGAGAAGGGACTCACCCCTGGCCAACTGGATGGCTCTTTCTACTCCGTAACTTTCTTTCTAGTAAGGCCTGGCAGCAGGGACAGGGCAAGCCAGCAGTGGTGGCGCAGCCAGGGAAGGAGTTTGCCCAAAGTCCAGGGAGAGCAGCTCACAAACCCTGTTCCCCTCTGCCATCCCAGACACACCGCTCTACCAGCAGCAGCAAAAGCCAACATGTTTTAAGTTCTTTCTGGGCTGCCAAAAACTTCCGGGGGACTTGCCTCATGGTTCTCTCTCAACCTCGGAAGGTGGCACTTCCACTGTCCTGCTGCATCATCACAAAACTGCAGCTCGCAGACATGCACGGATGCATTAACTGGAGTCACGGCCGGCAGGACCTGATTCAGGTCCACGAGCTCCAAACCCGGGGCTGTGCTGCGCACACGGCTCACTTGTGCCCTCCTGTGGATCTGATGGCTTTGCCGGGGTGTCTCAGCTTCCTCCTCTGTGAAGCCCCAGGCCAGGTGTTACGGGGGCGGCCTTTGCTCCGAAGTGAAAGCAAAGCGCCCCAGAGCCAGTTTTCCCAGGCAGCCTGCTGGTGTCTCCTCCCAGGTTCTCCAATCCCATCCACTGTCACTTCCCAGTACCTCTAACTGTTTCCTCGTGTCATTATAAACTCTGCAAATACCATTTACATGGTGTGATCATATTAGATTGTGCAGGAGTAACACGGTTTGCTTAACCATTTTCTGATCACTGAACATCGAGGTGATTTATAATACTTATAACGAACAGTCCTTCAGTGGACATCTTTATGCACCACTATCACATTGCTGGGTGCTTCACGCGTGCAAATTTCCCCACAGGTCTTGCTCTAGCCACAGTTCCCCAGCTATGCCAGTCTGCCAGGCACAGGAGGAAACTTACACGGCCATCGGGACTCCCCAGCAGCGACATCCTGGAAGGCAGTGAGCGGACGGGGCTGAGCCTGGGGTCACGCTGCAACTGAGCAAGTGCCATGACTCACCTGCCTGCCCGAGAGGACAGAGCAACAAGAGAAGCCTCACGTGACCCAAAAGCCTCACATGACCAGAGGGCTCCTCATGGAGGCTGAGGCTGAGGATGGGCCAGATGGCGGCTGCTGGGCGGGGACACGTCCGAGCCTCCTGGGCTCACTGCCAGGAGCACACCTGCTGGGCATGGAGCTAGGGCTCTCTGGGCGCCTGCTCTGTGCTGTACTGCTACCTGGTACCAGCGCCATCTCCAGTGGCCCTTGGGCGATCTGAGGCACTCCTGCAAAGCCTTAGCTCAGCACCTACTGAGGGCCTCAGAGGTTCTGGCTGTAATTATCCTCATCGTCATGATCATCAGCTAGGCATTAATGAAGCTCCACCACTCTGCACTCGGGACCTACCCCTAGTCTCTCAGAATTCTTGGGGTGAGAAGCTTCCTGGTGCAGTCTGGAGTGGTCCGGTTGGTGGGGGCTGAAGCACTGGTGTCTTCCACACCTGATACACCTCTTCAGCAAGCACTGTGACAATCTCAGTCACCTGCCATCTCGAGACATGTAGGAGCTAAAGCCTCAGGCCCTGGACCAAAACAAATAGGATTATGATCTTATTTCTAGCATGTTCCTAATCAGGCACAATTAAATACTAAGTCTGCTTAGGGGAAAAAGATTTGAACAACATTCGCTTCTTTGGTCGGAATTTGTGGGACATCTCCAGTGTGGATGTCCATGTGTGCACAGACTCAGGCCCCTGCAGCCTGTGACACTGCATAATTTTAAAAAATTTTGGAGGAGGATTGTGGTGCTGAAAATTGAGGCCAAGGCCTCATGTATGTGAGGCACACAGCAGTACAGAGCTATATTCCAGCCCTAAAACACTATGGATTTCTAATTTTTGTTTTACAAATTTTCTATGATGAGCACATACTCTTAAAATCTATAAAAATCAGTATAGCTGGGTGTGGCCGGACCTGGCCATAATCACAGCAGTTGGGAGTGAGGCAGTAGGACCATAAGTTCAAGGCCAGCCTGAGTTACATAGTGAGACCTTGTCTCAAACGCACACACAAGCAGAAACACCTCCCCCAATCAGTATGTATATTCACATTCTGGTCTGTGTCTGGTTGTCCTCCCAAAGCCTCATGCGGTCACAGGCTTTTTCAGAGGTGGCTTGAACTAGAGTGTGTATTGGAATTGATTTAGGAGGCGATGCTGGGCTCAAGGGCACTAAGATGAAGGATGTTAGTGCTACTCTCTCTAAGTCCTGTGGATAAGATCAATGGGGCAGAAAGATGCTGTTAAATTCTCTTGTTGCTTTCTTTGTCCTTTGCCACCCTGCCTAGAGCCAGCCAATCATGGACCGAAACCTCTATACACTGTGAGCTAAGTAAACCTTTCCTCCTTTAATGTGTGTGGGTTGTGTATTTTATCTCAGCAATGAAAGCAAAGTAACTAGGACATCCAGACAATGAAATATTATGTACCATAAAAAGAAACAATGTACCGATCTATAGAAGAACCTGGCAAACATAATACTTAGTGAAACAAGATATAAATGGTCAGATATTGTGAGATTCCATTTGTATGCAAAGTCTAGAATAGAGAAGTCCATAGAAACAGAAAGTAATACATCCCTGGCAGGGGAGAGACCATAATCACAGAGGTGGTTTGCCCAGGGCGAGGCTTAGCCTTTGCACTCTGGATGTGGCGACTCCGGCAATTCTCCCAATGTGTGAAATCAACTGCAGAATTTGTGGTAAAGGGGACTGTGTCCACGCTCTCCCCTAGAAAACATAAATGAACAACCAAAGAAACAGAAAGTAGATTAGTGGTTGCCAGCCTGAGGAGAGCAGGGAAGAGGGTGTGACTGCTAAGAGGGAAGGGGATTCTTCTGGGGGAGTGATCAGATTTTCTGGCATTAGATAGAGATGATGGTGCATAACACTGAATGTCTTAAGAACTCTGGAACGGCACACTTAAGCATACACTTTATAGTATGTCGATTATATCCTACTAAAGCTACTATGAAAAAATCAATACATGCTAAAACTTGGGAGTGCAGGAAAGGATACATGATCTTTAATTATAAAAAGCAGAGAAGCAGGCTGGATTCTAAAGGATGGCTCCTTCCTCCCTCCTGCCCCCGAGGCTGCAACGGCTGGCTCTGCCCACAGGTGGCTCTTGGCGCATGGCAAAGAAGCACATCGATGCCAGGCTGGCATCCTCTCCTGCATCCCCCTGGACCGCACACCCTTCCTTCAGGGCCCCAGTTCCTCTCTGGGCCACAGGGACCACATGGCAGCGGAGGCTTGGTGCCCACGGGGAGAAGTGGCCAGGGTGCCCTTGCAAGGCTTTCCCTGCATAGGCCAAACCCCGATCCTTCCTGGCTTGCGATGCTCTGAGCCTTTCCCACAGCCCCTCGACAGGAGAGCCGAAAGCAAGCCTCACACTCTCACAACTTTGGGTGCAAACACGGCCTCACTCCTGACTCCTGCCCTCTTTGCCTGGAGACTTGCTGCAGCCACTGGGCTGAGGCTATGCTTGGGACGTGGAGGTTTCCACTCTGAGCAGCCAGCGTACTCAGCAATTGTGCTACTTTAGCCTCTGGTGATGTGGCCTCTGCACACCGTCTTTCCTCAAGGCTCTGTCTTCCATTTCTGAGTGACAGTAACTGTCCAGTCCTGTAGCACTGGACAGCCACATGTCGTCCCTGCACTTGAGGCATCCAGGAGAGTTGAGCCCCTCCCTACACGGGCTGTCCAGTGGTGTTCTGTGGCTGCCAGAGCTGTGTGGCCAGCGTCTGTCCCTGGCTTAGCTGGCTGTCCCCTCGGTGGCAGGACCTGGGGTCTACTCTGGGACAGATGAGCACCTCCTTGCCCTTCAGGATCACCAGGGAGCTGGGCTCAGCCTCCAACCCCCACAAACTCTGGGCTCCAGGAATTTCCTGGAAGGAACAACTCTGAGAGGCTCGCAGCATGAAACTGTTCCCAGTGAACCCAGAGACATGACACGGGCTGTGCCCTGGAGTCCAGGCAGAAGTGCCCACCCTGCAGGTGGATGCCCTCTGCTGAGTACCTATTGCATGCCAGGCTCTCAGCACCTGGGGCCTCCAGGAAGCTCCTGGCCCCTTTGTATTTTGGATCACCTGACTACCCTCAGCCCGAGTCCTGGCCATGCAAGGCCCCATGGTCACTCCTCTATGCAAGCAGGAAGCGCAGGATGCTGAAGGCCATGAGATGTGACATACCCTGCGCTGAGAAGGGGTGAGACAGGGCCAGAGAGTCCAGAGGTGAATCCTGCTAGGGCTCATTTGGGTCCCACCTTACAGATGGGAAAACTGAGGCCATAGAGTCCGTGGGAGAGATTGGATAGTCTCGGCCATCCTCCTATATCTATGTGTTTGCCTTGTCTCTCAGGACTAATAATTTTTCTTTTTCCATCTGTCCAGCTTTCTCTTTCTCTTGTCTCTCTTCCCCTTCTTTCTTGCTTTTCCTGCATCTCTCTCTCTCCCCCTTTTCTTCCTGGGTGTCCTGGGAGCAGTCATGAAGGAGGCCCCACTTAGTAACTAGTATGTTCCTAGAAGACTGTTTGTGGTGCTTTCCTGGTTTGTGTTCCACCTCAGAACATTTCTAATGGGATCAGGTTGTTGAAAGGAAACGAGATCCCTTTACAGATTCGTGTGCACCACAGTCAGGGCATCCCGGAAGTGTCCACCCCTGCTCCCACCCTCTGAGTCCTACCTACTTCAGGCCTCGCCTATAGTGAGCATCTACAGTGAGACACTTGGGCTGTGAAGATGCTCTGGCCTGGGCTTGCCCTGCCTTCTGCTGTCATCTGCCTCCCAGGAGCCTCAGCCTTAACGGTCCACCAGTTTTTCACATCTCGCCTGCTCAGTGGCCCCAAGGTTACTCCCTCCACCTTCCACACTCTATTCCTCCACTTATCTGCTGTTCCCAGTGGCCCGGCTGTATCAGCCCTGAGCATAGGACAGGCTGTGTGAGCCCTCAGAGGAAGATACGCTCCAGTAGTACCTGGGACTGGGCTTCTAATCATTCTGCTTAGTGAACTTCACTGGGCCCAGATGTGAGCAGAGGCAGCAGGGCTGGTTCTGCCTCCTTAGACATTTCTTGAGAAACTAATATGTGCTGGAGCTGCTGGACAGGACCATAGTGCATATCTTGCAGATGAGCAAACTGATGATGTGGTCCTAGAGCTTCATTTCATGGAGCCAATGTGTGCCTTCAGGCGCCTGCTACCAGCCCAGGCGGGGGCACTGGGGCCGGTAGGAGGGGGGAAATGTCTCATGCAGGGGTTCCATGGCACCTGACACCAGGGAGAACTAAAGCTTGAGAAGCTACGATGAGGGCTGTGGGGTGGAGCTTTCATTCTGTGGCCGTGAGCAGTTTTTGGAAGTTTAGAAGTGTCTGTGCCAGGCCTCAATGTAATCACCTGTGAAATCAGTATCATTCGTGCTCACCGGGCCAGTTGGACTTGGAGACAACTGTTCTACACATCGAAGGCAATGCTATAGCATGCCCCTGTGCCCCAGCACTACAGAGTATCCTTCGACAGCCTTGGCTCATGGAGTCCCAGGATAATTATCGAGGCTACAGGTGACGCTCGTTTTCCCTGTCTTAGAACCAGGGAGAGCTCAGAGATGTGTGCCCAGCTGGCTAAGGGCACACAAAGGGTTCCTTCAGGCTTGGCTTCCCAGTTCCATTCAAAGAGCCCTCTGGTTCCACCTGCTGGGATCCCAAGGGCTACACCTGATGCCAGGTGAGGTTCTTCGCATAGGGAACAGGGATCTTGTCCGGTGGTCCCTCGGTATGGACTCCAAATGATCCTGGGTCGGTAAAGGAACTGAGTCCTCCATCATGGGAAGTGTGTTGGCAGCACTGTGAGAGATCATGCCTAGAGCGCTCAGTCAGAGACAGGTTTTCTCCTGTCCCCACAGCCTGGATTCCTCTCCCTGCCTTGTGGGTATAGCCATCCTTCACACCTACCGGTGTGGGTGGGCAGCAGCTGTGGGAACGGATGACACCAGGGGATGGTCTCCTCCAGTACCAAGCAGGCACGATGCTGCATGCCATCCCTAGCGTGGCACGGCCGGCAGGGAGCAGGAGGAAGTCAGGCTGTGGCCCCAGTACATACTTGCCTTATCCCATCTCAGAGTTCCTTTGGTCAGGTCTGAACAAACTCATCACAGAGAGGCCTGTGTCCAGGGTGTCCCTTCTAGATTGACCAAGTCTAGGAGGAACTGGCAGCCTTTAAACAGCACGAGCCAGGATGACCAGTTGATTGGGCAGCTAAGACACCAAGACTCAGGAAGGCCTGGAATTTGCCCGTCATTCAGAATAGGAGAGACAAAGGTGGGGATCGTCAGCATCCGCTCGGGAGCATTCTTACCCACCTCCCTCCCCTTCCTTAAGCGCCCATCAGAGACCAGCCTCCAAGACTGCTCAGACCTGCAGAGCTGGCATCTGCTCTTCCGGCTTCTGCTTGTGTGGGCTCTGTGCTCATGCCTGTCTGGAAACGTAGATGTGGGGTTAGATAATATAAATTAATAGGCAGGTGCCAAATGATTAGCTCAGTGTCAAAACGGTGTTCAACCATGAGGGATCTCTAGAAAAAAGTCCTGATTTGAGATATTCGCCAATTTCTGTAGTGTAAATATTCCCAGAATTGCCCACTTTCGGCTAAGAGCAGGGTCACTGCACGCAGACCCGGAAGCGGTGTGCATGTGGCCTTCATGAGCCATTTCGAACTTGTGCCAGAGCCTGCTGCCAGCACCCAGCAGGGCCCCGGAAGTCCTGCTGCTCTAGATGACAGCTGGGCTGGCACAAGATTCTGGCTAATTGTGAAGGCTTGGTATTGCCTCTGCCGACTTGTATGTCACATGGGTTGATCTGTGCTCCAGGTCAGCTGTTCACACACGTGCCTTTGGCCCCAAAGGCTGTGGTATGTATCTTACAGGGTGCCACACCAGAGGCATGAAATGGGAGCACTGTGGCGTCTCCCTTGTGCCCTCATCTGAGAGAAAGTGCAGTGACCATGTACCGAGGCCGTGAGGGTTGGGTGAGGGCCAGGGGTTAGCTGAAGGTGGCCTCTGGCAGAGGGCTCAGAAATGAGTCCCTCTCTGACTCCGTGTACCCTTGCAGGAAGGTTCTGAGATAGCCAGGAGCAGGGGTATCAGGGGGCAGAGGTCACAGAAGGTTCCCTAGGAGGAAGGAAGGGGTGCAGGTGGATTGGGAGAGCCCTGGAAATCTCCCATTGCCCTGTTTCAGGAACTCTGGATTTAAAGCAGATAATTTTCCTCCGTGCATGGACACACTGATCACTGGTAATAACCCCTCCCTGGGTAATAGTGAGGTCTTCATAGGTCCTGGGGATACAGCAAGGGCAGGAAGGACAATCCAATCCCGGTCTTTGCCTAGTTGGAGCTTGAGTTCTGCAGGTAGGGTCCCTTGCTTCTTTTAGCCAGCCCATCCTGGCATTGCACAGGCTCCCAAGTCTGGCACGGTGGAGCAGGAAGCTGTTGCTGCTTCCCAAGGACAAATGGGGGTCTCTCGTGGCCGACAAGTGTGTGGACCATTTCGCAGAGCTCTAGAGGCCCTGAGTTGGCCAGAGCCAACAGAAAGCTGCCGCAGGTGGCCCTCACGGCCGAAGCCAGGTGGGCGTGCCAGGCCCCGCCCCGCGCGCCCTCGGGGGCGGGGAGCACGGAAGCCCCGCCCTCCTGTGCGCCGCTCGGAGCCGGTGGGGCAGCGGAGGCGCGCGGAGCCGGCAGGAGCACGCGGGAGCGCGGCCCCGCAGCAGCCAGGCCCGAGGGAGTAGACGTAGGAGCGGAGCAGCGGCGCGACCCCAGCCCCAGCATAGACCCCGCCCCAGCGCAGATCCGGCCCCGGGCGCAGACCGCAGCCTCGGAGCGCGGCTTCGCCCGCCTCACCCGTCCCGGCCACCGGGCCGCGGGCATGGACGGCGCCCGCTCGCCCTGTGAGTGCCGGTCCCCGCCGCCCTCTGCCTTTGTGTGCGCACCGCGCCGCCGCAGCCCCCTCCCCGCGCGCCCCTCCCGCGCCCCGGGCCCGCGTCCTTTGTGGAGCCACCGCCCGGCCGGTGCCTCCGCGTCCCTTCTGCGGCCTTCCCCGGGACAGCCCCGCAACCCACCCTGTGGGCCGGGGCTAGGCCGACACAGGTACTCTTTTCAAACCTCCTCCCCGGCCCTCGGGGACTCCCCGCAGGTCCTTCCTCCCAGAGCCCCCCCGGACAGCCCGGGACAGGCCCTCTCCCCCGCCCAGGGCTGAGCGAGGTGCGGGCCCCTTTCCGAGACGAGCTCTTCTATCCCATCTGCTGCCCTGCTCCAGCTCGGCGGCCCCTCCGCAGTCAGGCCGGGCAGGTGCAGTGGCTGCTGCTCACGCGGACCCTTGTGTCCTTGGCCCGCAGAGATGGACGGTGATGGCGGCGGCCGAGACGCCCCCGGCGCGCTGATGGAGGCCGGGCGCGGCGCGGGGCCGGCGGGCATGGCAGAGCCGCGGGCGAAGGCGGCGCGGCCCGGGCCCCAGCGCTTCCTGCGGCGCAGCGTGGTGGAGTCGGACCAGGAGGAGCCGCCCGGCCTAGAGGCGGCCGAGGCGCCCCCTGCGCAGCCCCCGCAACCCCTGCAGCGCCGGGTGCTCCTGCTCTGCAAGACTCGCCGCCTCATCGCCGAGCGCGCCCGCGGCCGCCCCACCGCCCCCGCGCTCGCCGAGCCCGCAGCGCCCGCCTCGCCCGCTGTGCAGCCCAGCTCCCCAGCGCACCCCGGCCCGGAGCCTACGGGAGCGCAGGAGCCCACCCCGGACCCTGTTGCCGCTGCCACTGCCTCCAAGGCCCCCAACTGCAGTCCACGGGAAGAGGGGGAGGGGGCGGCGGCCGCCAGGCAGGAGGATGCCGGAGCTACTGAGGCTAAGCCTGAGCCTGGGCGCGCACGGAAGGATGAGCCTGAAGAGGAAGAGGACGATGAGGACGACCTCAAGGCCGTGGCCACCTCCTTGGACGGCCGCTTTCTCAAGTTCGACATCGAGCTGGGCCGGGGCTCCTTCAAGACGGTGTATAAGGGACTGGACACTGAGACCTGGGTGGAAGTGGCCTGGTGCGAACTGCAGGTGAGGGCGTGCCCCCCGCAGGTGGGGTCTTCAGGAGTGCGTCCTTGGGGTCGTGTAGTGGCCCCGGGCCTTAGGCAGCCCTGGGAGCGGCGGGGCAGGCAAGGCAAGTTTGTGTATCACCCTCCTTGTGCGTGAGTGGCAGGACCCCTTGGCGGACACGTGGGAGGCCAGGTCTGTGTCTGTGTCTGTGCACAAGTGGGATCTGTTAGCTTGCTTGGTCCCTGAGGTCGACGCTTGGGTGTGTGGTGTAAATGTGCCCACTGCAGGAGTGCACTGTCAGCCCTGCTCCTTGTAGTGTCCTCTTAACCCACTTTACCGATCCAGTACAGCCAGGACGCAGTGTGGGGGTTTCAAGGCCTGTGTCCTAGAGGGATCCGGAAGCTTTGGCTTCCCTTCCTGTGTTCTGCGGGTGTGGGCTGTGGTGGCTCTGAGTGCTATAGGGGCTTCCTCTGCCTCAGAGGTTGGAGCCCAGAGTACAGGGGCCACTGGGCAAGGCTTAGAAGCCCTGTCGGTATCCTTTTGGTGCTGTCAAGGTTCTGGATGTGTGAGAGACCTTACAGCTAAGTCATCCACATGGCCCTGCATTCCCCCTTCCTCTCCTCCTCCTCTTCCTTGGATGCAGAGGCTCTGGACATGCATTTTTCATGACCTTGCCCTATGTTGGCTGTGTCAGCTGGGGCCCTGGGAGATTATATAAACGGCAACCCTAGCTGTCCAGGGCCCGCCATGGAAGGGGAGGCAGTGCTTGTCACAGGGGTATTTACAGGCCCTCCCTGGCTGGGAGGGGGCAGCTGTCAGGCAGGGGCTGGCTTGGGAGCCTTGGCTGGAGTGTAAGCCTACCCCCTGGCCTGTAAAGTTAGCTGGCCTTCTGAGGCTGACGCAGGCCAGGCAGGCCAGGGCAAGCTGGGTGCCAGGACCGCCGGCCACGCTGCAGGACGCCTGCGTTTTTGGCCCAGAAATGGGATTTGGTTGCTGTGTCCTCCAGGCCTCGCAGTGTGAACTGTGTGTGTGTTCAGGTCATGGTAATGTGGTGGGTGTCAGCCTTTTGTTAGCCCTTCTCCTAGGACAAAGAGCCCCAGAAGTCTTGTCTTCCCACTGCCCCTTGGTTCTGCCATGGAAATGTGCCTTTGCTTGACGTGGGCCGGGGGTGTCCTTTGGGGTCTTTCAGAAGGAGCTGAAGAGCTCTGCTCCGTCCTGCCTTGCAGGTTCCAGGGCTTGCCAAGAGGTGGCTTTGATGGCACGGAGGAAGCAGGTGGGTGGGGCAGGGTCTGGCTTGCTGGGTATTCATCGTGCTACAGAAGGTGGGGGAGGGATCTGTGAAGGAGGAGAATGGCATGGACTCTGGCCACTACCCACCCTTCTGCCCTTGCCAAATGACCAGTGTGGCTCTCAGTGCCCACGGGTGCCACTACTGTGGAGTGCCACTGTGGGTGGAGGACTGAGCAGAGGGGCTGCAGCAGGCTGGATGTGAGTTAGACCTCTGCAGCTTCAGCCTGCTGAACTGGCGGAGATACTGCAGGCGCATGTGACTCTCAGAGCTTGTTAATTCCCCTTCCCTTTAAGGCAAGACCAGCGGTCAGTGCCTGCCCGCGGTGGACAGGGCAGTGGGGGTGGGGCCTGGCTTCTGTCCAGGGGTCTTTTGCTCGTTGGTGTAGATATGAGTGGGAAGGCTGGGACTGGCTTTGGGGCCGCAGTGCTGTTACTTGCCTGGGGCTTCCTTAGGCCCCCTAGACCGTGAGGAAACTGCCGAGAGGTACTGGCATGCTCACTAGAGGCTCACATGCATCCTTTGGGGTCATCATCCTCTGCCTGCGCCAGTCCGATAGAGTGTTACCTGGCAGAAGACTGGAAAGCTTAGAGGAGGCCTCTCATTGAGAACCTGCTGTGTGCCAGGCCTGTGCTGCCATGAAGATGGTGGGGACATGCGGCGATCCCTAAATTGCAGTGAGGAGCTGGCAGGGACACTTTGAGATTGAAGGAGGAGACGCTGTCCCGATGTGGAGGGTGCAGCGTGGACAAATTTTGTGCAGAACTGTGGAGGGATGACCTTTTGGTGTTCGGGATGTGGGGCAGGACTGGGTGGGGTGCAGAGCAGGGATCCTGCCTGCAGGAGGCTTCCCAGATCAGGACAAGGTTGGGGAGTGGGATTCCTCCAGGAAAAGGGGCACCTACTGCCATGGTGCAGAGGAGCTGGCCTGCTCTGAGAGATGCTAGGTGGGCACGCCTGTAGCAGGCATGGACTGAATTGGTTGTGTACCTGAGGAGGGGTCTTCTATTCCAGTGTGGAGATATTCAGGCTGTGCCTCGGTCCCAAGCATTTCTTACCACTGAGTGTGAGGTCTTGAGAGTTTGGATTTATTTGTGACAAGGGAAGGTCTCTTGGGGCATTGCCTGTGACCAGGGGAGCATCATGGAATTCCTCTAGGCCTCCATCCCCCTCTGTCCCACACCCAGGCTGCCTTAGCACCATGCGGCCTCCCTGTTTACCCAGGTGCTTGCAGGAGGCTCTTTTCCCTGTGTGTGGCGAACTTGGGGGCTGAGACCTCCCTGGAGAACTGAGAGGTGCATTGCCTGCTGCCTCTTCCCAGGGTTCCCTGCCAAGGGGCAGGCACATTTCCATCGTGCTCCTAGTGAGTGTGGTTTAGAGGACATCTGATTTCCCTCGGTGACTCGGTGTTGAAAGAGCTGTGGGAGAGCAGTATGTGCTTACCTCCCATCCAAGGGCAGCGGGATGTCTCACCTTAAGAATCTTCAGTTATCCAAAGATGAAACTTGAACTTTTATGGAGAGAGAGGGTGACCATTTAAAAATAATTACCCTCCTGTCAGTTGTCTTTTGAATGAGTTCTTACTCCAGCATGTTACAGCAACAGCAGAAGTAAAAATATCCCGGGATGCCACCTTCCCCCCTCCCCTCCCCTTTCCCGTGTTCCTGTGGCTCTCCTTGGCCAGCTCTGGTCCTGCACAGACCCGTTTCGTCAGCATGTGAGAGAGCCTAGCATCCCCTGCTCCTTTTGGGAGTGGTCATCCAGCTGCCATGGCACATCTGGCTGCTCTGAGAAGCATTTTTGGATCCTACCTGGGCATCCACCTCATCCGCAAAGCCCAGTGCTGAGGGGTGATGAGACTGAGACATGTGCTTGGCATGGCATGGCCACAGCACAGGGACAGTGTGGGTGCCAGCCTGGGATGGCCACACCATAGCAAAGTGGGGGTCCGGGCGTGGTACGGCCACAGTGGAGTGATGAAAGGTATGTGGTATGGCACTGTGCCACCTCTTACTTGGCTCCCTGCTTTTGGTCAGCACAGCCTGGTCCCTCTTTCTTGGTGTAAGGCCTCTGTCTGCCTTGTTCTTTCTGGCTACCCAGGTGACTGGATTGACCCTGTCTCATGCGGCCAGAGTGCCCCTTCCCTCTTGGGACCACCAGTCCCAGAGAACATGACCTCAGAGCCCAGCCTTTGTCGGGCAGTGTTGGGAGGCAGCTCTGTGGACTTTCTTGCTCCTGCTGTGTCTCTACTAAGGCCCTGGATGGGGGCGTTTTCACTCTCATGTTCATATATTCCCTGATGTCATCCCCTGTCAGGGAATCCACAGTCCAAGGCCCGCAGCCACTGCCTCCTACAGAAGGCACCCGGGACCTGTGTCTCTCAGGTGGTTGTGGGACCTTGTGTGGGCCGTGGTGTCATCTGTCTGTGACCCTTGCCTCCGAGTCCTTGTCTGGCCCCACAGAGCAGTGAGAGTCCTACAGAGGCCGGAGAGGTGGTGCTTCCTCTCCAGCCTTGCCTGAGCCCGGCTGGGCAGGAATGCAGGGAGGCCGGTCCCTGGTGGAGAAACCACGAGAAGGGTCCTTCTGCTGTGCTGTGGGTGGTCGTGGCAGCTCAGAGAGCTCATGTGACCCAGCCGGAGACCTCAGTATCCCCTCTGGCCGTGTTTAGTGCCCTCATTGTCCTCAGACGATGACCGCTGAGTGTCACAGCCCCACCGCGGCCCACACGCCCATCTTACCACGCAAGGCAGGGAGGCCAAGCGCACCTCCCACAGTGCTGATGGCTACGCAGAAACCCAGCTGCTGCATGGTGATGTGCGGAGGTGTGGGAAGAAGGGCCGGGGGATCCCATGTACTCGCTCCCTTGCAGGGATAGGACACCCCGAGAAGGCCCACCCTGACCCCGCTACTGGTCGTCCTGCCTTTTTCTTTGGCAGTCCCTGTGGTGCCGTGTTCTGGGTAGAGCTGTGCTTTGAACTTGGTTAGATGGCAGCACCGAGTCTGTGTTCTGAGGCAAGATATGTTATGCTGTGTGCTCACCTACTGGGCTGTGGCGGAGTTGGCGAGAAAGGTTGGTGCTGGCAGTCCAGACGGCCTGCAGAGATGGCTGTCCCATCAGGCACCGGGTGCGGGCACCCCGCACTCAGGATCCCCTCTTGGCCCCAGGGTGCGTGTGGGGCAGAGATCGATGTGAACACCAAGCCGCTGCTCCCCGTGGGGTGGGGCACAGGGCGGTCGGACACTGCAGCGCATTCCTTGTTGGAAGCAGGTGCTCTGCCGTCGCACACGTGCCTTTGGGGCTGTCCTCAGAGGTCCCGGTGTTCTGAGGTAGCCAGGTGAGCCGGATTCAGGGCCAGGTCACTGTGTGGCTCAGAGCGTGGCTGTACCGACCTTCAGAGCCCTCAGCTCAGATTTCGGACCTCCTCATGATGAGGGACAAAACAGCATGCGCTTTGGTATGCTGTCCTTGACCTGGTGTTTTCTCAGCCGCCAAGACCTGGGCAGAGCCTGAGAGGGCAGCTGGATGCCTCCTGCAGGACCAGCTCCAGTACTGTGTGACGACAGTGTGTCTGTGTCCACAAGCCCTGCCGAGCACCTGGTGTTTCCAGGTGGTTGAGCTCTGCATCCATTACTTTCCTTACATCTGACACAGCAGAACAGCCAGGGGGTAAAACTGAGGCCCTGGTAATCAAGA
Organism: Petromus typicus; assembly: GCA_004026965.1. Taxonomy (NCBI): domain Eukaryota; kingdom Metazoa; phylum Chordata; class Mammalia; order Rodentia; family Petromuridae; genus Petromus; species Petromus typicus. The sequence goes on from PVIR01005999.1 coordinate 50,010, forward strand.
TATGGCCATGGACATGTCAGACAAGCAAGGCCGGGAAGGCTACACACCAGCTGTTGGGGAGGAAGGCGTGGCATGGCTCTGTGAGGCCAAGGCTGTATGTGACTGGTCTGGGCCTCTGCTGCTAATACCTAGGCTTTGGGACCTGGGCCAGGTGATAGCTGTGTCAGCTTTGGGCTCCTGGGAGTGAGAGAGCCCAGGCGAGCCCAACCATGTGGTCACTTGGAAGGTTGGGCAGGTCCTGAGGCTCTGTCCCCTCGCCTGTTGTGTCATCTCCAGGGAGCAGCTGGGAGCATATTCCAGGGTGGGGCAAGGCGTTGTGGATGAACTAGTAGCCAGAAGATAACGTCAAGTCAAGGCTAGAGAGCCGGAAGGTTCTAGAGGCCAGGCCCTGTCCTCTGGACATTTGATAAGCTGCCTCTGTAGGCCTGGGCTACCACAGTGAGCAGGGCGGGACCCAGTCCCGGGAGACAGTGGATGAGAGGTGTGGACATCTGTCAGTGGGTCCATAGAAGGAGGCCCATGTGGACAGGGAGATAGAGGAGAGCTGTGCGAGGGTCCTGCGGTTCAGACAGCCATCCTGGCTTGGAGGAGCATGCCACAGGCCATGGGGGACTTTGGAGCAGCCACAAGGAGGGAGGTTGGTATTGTGGCTGGACTCAGCTTCTCTGAGGTGGAGCCATGTTGGGGTTCTGAGCAGAGCTGGGGTAAGTGAGACTAAAGTTTTGACAGGGTTCCTCTCGCTGTCTCGGGGACAGTTGGGGGAAGAGGATCAGAGAGGGAGTCAGTCACAGGCTGCTGTCAGCATCTAGGTTGGACAGACACTCAGTGGCCCTACCTGAGTGGGAGACAAGGGTGGGAATCAGGGCATTTGAAGGTAGAAAGTACAGGATCCAGTGAGGTTGGACGTGAGAGGAGAAGTTGGAGTCGGGTTGATGACAAAGTTTAGGGCCAGCAGGATGCTGAGGCTGAGGTGGGTGCAGGAAGTGTGGATTTGGGAGAGGGCCAGCCTTGGTTCAGAGCAGGTTTAGCTGTAACTAGAACATTCTGCAAACTGCTGAGGGTGGTCTCTGTGAGCAGCAGGTCTCTGAGGCAGCCTGCTGGAAGCCAATGCAGACATCCCAGAGCACAGGGGCTGGGACTGAGCCTTGGGGGAGCTGAGCCTCATGCCACACAGGACGGAGGAGCCCTAGAGGCAGTTAGAGAATGCAGAAGTGTTTCAAAAAATGATTCGCATGGGTAAGAAGCAGATTCTGGGAACCTTCCTTCCCGAGTCGTCCTTTTCCTGCTCCCTCCTCTCCCGTGCCTGTAGCCACAGCAGGTCTCCAAGGGCGCTCTCTGGGCTTGTCCTGAGCCTGCCACTCACTGTCTAGAAGGCTCACAGTTGCTCAGTTCATGGCTTTTCAGTGCTCTCGGGGCTTGTGGCTTGAGTCTGGCTTCCAGCCACAATTGGATGCTGCCCAAGGTGATGGCTCGGGGCTCCAGGTTATTGCTTCGATGGAGAACTTGACCCACTGGAGCAGAGGTCTGAGCTCTGTGTCTCCTTTGGTGGCCCAGACTGCTTCTCTGGCTGTGATGGGATGCTAATCTTCCTGCAGTGGTAAGAAAGGAAATCGGGAAAGCTGTACAGCCAGGCAGGAACCCCCAACATAGATCCTGGCCGTCTGGTTTCTGCCTACACGAACACACCGAGGGAAGGAGGCCTGCTGCCTTATCTGTAGGTGGCCCTGGGAAGTCTGCTTTTGTGAGCCTTGGTTTACCCTTGTGTGGTGAGCCTGGTGGTGTGCGGTGGAGTACACGGTAGGCCTCCAAAGCTTCCCACTTCCTGCAAAATAAGCGGTTGTCAGCACCTGAGGTGCAAAGGAGTGAGTCAGTTGAACCTGGAGGCCAGGGAGGCGGCTGGGAGACCTGTGTCCCAGCTGGTGAGACCTCCGGGGCAGCAGTCTTCCTCTAGCACCTGGGCTGCTGCTTCCTTATCATTTGAGTTGCAGATAAGTGAAAGGTTTGAACATGCGAGTTGGGATCTGCCTGTGACCCTTGACAGTCCAGGGCTGTGCTTTGTGACGATCTTATCTGAGAGGACCGGATGGTGGAGTTTGAAGATCTAAAGATTGTTGTGAGTTTTCCAGTTTCTAAACGTTTTCAAATCTAGTTCTGTTCTTAGAGGGCTAAATTCTAAGGATTTCCTGGAATATTTGATTACTACCTCTAATTTAAGTTAGCTTGCATTTAGTATTAGATCTCTTTCAGTGGGGGGAAAGGATAAAAGTGACTAAGACAGTGCGGTACCTGTGGAAGGCTAGACAGATGAAGACATAGGATCCAAAAATAGTACCCACACAAAGAAAACCAACTGATTTTTCATAAAGGAAAAAGATATTTCATTGGAGCAAAGGTAGCCTTTTCAACAAATGGAGCTGGAGCGGCTGGTAACTACATGCAGAAAAACAGATCTAAGGCTGAGGGAGGGTGTAGCTCAGGGGTAGAACATTTGCCAAATATGTTTGAGGCTCTGAGTTTGATCCCCAGTGCTGCCCCCCCCCAAAAAAAAGGAAAAAGGAAAAACAAACAAACCCCAGACTGTCCATCCTTCACAAAGACCAACTCAAATGGATCAAACTATAAAACTCTTAGAAGGTAGTATAGAAGAACACCAGGCAGATCTTGGGCTCGGTGATGACTTTTTAGATATAACACCAGGGTACAATCTACGAAAGAAATAATTGGTAAACTGGACTCTATTAAGAGACACTGTCAGAAGGACAAGACCACCCACGGATTGGGAGAAAGTATTTGTAAAAGACATCTCTGATAAAGATCTCTCATCCAAAGACCCAAAGAACATTTGAATATCAACAATAAGAAAACAACTGGACGTTAAAAAGTAGCTGAAGATGTGAACAGGAAGGACCCTCCTCAAAGACGATATCCAGATGGCAGTAAGGATATGAAAAGATTCTTAACATCATATGTCACCAGGCAAAAGCAAATTAACACAATAGCGAGGTACCACTAGGGTCTGTTAGAGTGGTCAAAATCCAGGAGGCTGACAATACCAAATGCTGGTGGGGATGTGGAGGGACAGGATTTCTTATCTCTTGCTGGTGGGCATGTGGCAGGGCTACTTCCAACCCTGTTAGGAGTTGCTTACAAAAACACCCAAAACCCCCTACCACATTTTTACGGTACAATCCAGCAGTCTCATTCCTTGATATTTATGTAAACATGAAACATTGAAAATATGTCCACACAAAAGCCTACACATGGATGTTTATAGCAGCTTTATTCATAATTGTCAAAACTTGGAAGCAACCAAGATGTCCCTCAGCAGATGAACAACCACATAAACTATGTTGTATCCGGACAACGGAAGGTTAGTTAACACTAAAAAGAATGAGGCTTGCGAGCCATGCAGCAACATGGAGAAATTTTAAATGCATTTGACTTTGTGAAAGAAGTTGATGCAAAGAGCCTGTAGATTGTGTGATTACAACTAGATAACATTCTGTAGTGGGCAAAACCATGGAAGCAAGAAAAAGAGTAGTGGTTCCCGTGGAAGGGGGAATAAATAGGTGGAGCATGTGGATGCTCAGGACAGTGTAGCTACTCTGTGTGTTGTATAGTGGGGCCCACACATTGTTTTAATTTGTCTAAACCCAAATAAAGTATAGTACCAAGAGGAAGCCCTAATTTAAACTAGGGACTTCTCCTAATAAGAAGTTGTCTTTCCTGGCTTATTCATTGCCATGAATGTCCCACATTCATGCATGCTGGGAATCATACTGGTGACTGTGGGTGAGGTTAGGGAGCTTTGTATCGTCTGCTGCAGCCTTCCTTAGACCAAAAACTTCTCTATAAAGTAGCGGCTTAATTTAAGAAAGAAAGAAAAACTACATAGCTACATGCATGAAGTTTCCAGGAATGGAGTGGGGGGAAGCCCAACAGCTGTAATTCAAGTGAATACAACTGCTTTTACTTTTGCATATGTGCTTTCAGTTTGTGTTCACACACACACATACGTACCTTTCAGAAATATAGCTGTGATCATAGAGTTGTCAGAACTTTATTTATTTATTTATTTATTTTTGATACAGAGTCTCACTTTGTAGTTAAGGATGGCCCTGAACTCACTATGTGGCCCAGCCTAGCCTTAAACTCCAGGCAGTCCTCCTGCCTCTGCCCCCTGAGTGCTGGGATTACAGGTGTGAGCCACCACGTCTGGCACTGTGGTGTGTGGTATCAGGGATCGAACTCAGGAACTTGCACTTAGCAGGCAGACACCAGAAATACTGAGCTGAATCCTTGGCCTGAGTTGTCAGAATTTTTAAAGAATCAATCTTTCTGTTTTGAGAGTATTTTTCAGGGCCCTTGGGAGGGAAGGCTGGGTTCTGGGTTTACTCCTGGTCTGTGTGTCTCTTCTGGACCACATCTGCTTTTGCAAAGAGTCCTCAAGAGGAGGCAGGGACAGAGCTGGGCCGACAGGATGGCCTTGGTCAGGGCCTCCTTGGAGCCCCTTCAAGGAAATGTGGGGTGACCTGGGCAGATGGGCCCCTCATGCCCACCTTCCCAAGAGCCTGGGCTTGCTGGCCCTGACCCACCGGATGCCAAGGTGTCAGCCAGGGGCCAGAAGGGAAGGGCGGAAACTCCATGTCAATGAGGAATTCCTTGAGGGTGGGACCCAGGTTGAGCCCTGGGTCCCCGTACTGTGGAGAGAGGAGAAAGGAAGGTTCGAGGGGCAGCTCACATCCACGGATGCCTGGCACAGCGGAGGCTGCTTCCACGGCCTCAGCCTCCTCTTCATGCTGCCCTGTCCCAGCTGTGTTTGCAGGGTGGCCGTGCAAACCCATGTGTCTCCAGATGGGTTTGGGAGGTTCTGGGCCAGACTGCATCGATGCTGTGCAGTTTTTGGTCTTTAAAATGTCTACTATGTTGTGAGCTCTGGGATGGGATAGGGAGTTGAGGGGTTCCTCTGCAGTTTTCTCTCCTTGTACAAGTGTCTTGAGGGGCCGAATCCGCTCTGAGGAGGGGATGTCAGTGGAGGATTGCTGCAGTAAAGACATTCCCATTGTCCTCCTGGGTGACGTTGCAAGAAATGTGATGTCCTGTGCCTTGGCAGTGGTGCTGCTGTTGGCAGCATTTGGAGCTGGACATGGAAAGGTCTTGCTTCTGGAACCCTACCTGCCTCAAGTCAGAGGCGGCCCTGGGAAGACCACCCTCTCTCCAGTGTCCATCTCTTCCAGGCTGGCGTGTATTTGTGCATGGCAGAGGGGTGAAAGATTCTGTCTTGAGCCAGCTGTGGTGAGCAGTGTCAGTGTTTGGGTTTACCCAGGACCTGAAGTTGTGAGACAGAAAGTCCAGGGCCCTAGAGGCAGCTGCACAGCCACAGTGGGGTTATGGGACTTTCTTTCTCTCTTAAACTCTCTTCTCTCACAATGGCAGTTTGTTTCTGGTCTTGCTTGTTGCCTCGTAGTGGCCGGAGGGCTGCCAAGTACCAGCCATTATAACCAGGAGGAGACAAGCAGCAGTTGGACAGGAGCCTACCAGCCAAGAGGCCCGTTTGTGAAATGGCTCTGTGCCTGTGTGAATCCATAGAGAAGAGTATTAACCAGTGATCCTGTTTGGTTAGCACAGGGTCCCGCGGCCTCCCTAGCTTAGGAATAAGTGGGAAAGGCTTGATTGGTAATGACTGATTCTCATCTGTTCCATGGGGCCGGGCCGCTGTGGGCTCTGCTGCTTGGCCTTCTCCTCCTGTTATGGCCTGGCTTTCCCCCTCTCTAGTTGCTGCCTGATAGTGATCTTATTTCCATTTCCTTGAAACTTTTTATTTTATAGACTTTAACCAACAAAAAAGTTGGCGATACCCTTGCTGTGAGTGCCTTGCCCTGTCTCCTCTGCGGCAGCGTCTCTGTACTTGTGTTCTGACCCATTTCCGATTTCCTCTTGAGGGCTGCAACAGGTGTCTCCAGACAGGAACAAGGACGTGTCCCCAGAGCCACAGTGCAGGTCCACGGCTGATCTACCTGAGTGGGTCCTGTTGGCTGTGTCTGCCGAGGACACCTGCCCTGCCTGGGTATCTGCCTGGTATTCCTGTTTGGATCCAGGATCTAGGATGTTGTTGCATCTGGGTGACATGTCTGCGTATCCGATGTTCCCTCCCCTGGTTTATCACTGTGGCTATTTAACCGTTGGGCCTGACCTTATGAGTGCCTGGGCTGGTGGTCCGTGTAGCAGGACCTGGGTCTGTCTGGTGCTTCTGGATGCCATGCTGTGCTCTGGAGTGGAGCAGCTCCTGGCACATCCCTGCCAGCTCCCTCTGCAGAGGGTGTCCCGTGTGCTTGGTCCGTGCCCAGTGAGGACAGAGCAGGTTGGGGAAGCTAGATGCAGCCTGCGGCCATCCTGGGCTTGGGGCCACCTGCCCTCCCCTACTTGAACCCCAAACTGCACCCCTGTTTGAACTGAGTTACTGATGTTGCTAAAACTCGGGCTCCCCTTGAGGGCTCAACAAGCTGCTGGTGGGAAGACACAGGTCAGGAGTGGGGCCCTGGCCCCCTCGGGCCTTATAAAGTGCCCTGTGCACCTACAAGGGCAAAAGGAGATCTGGGTTCCCCACCTGCTGGCCCTGGACCTGCTTCATCAGGGGGTGAGTGTTGACTTTCAGTGTTGTGTACAGACAGCTGCCGCTAGGGCTGTTTCTAGGAAAGATGACATGACCAACCCCTGAATGTGAGGCAGGAGGAATGATCCTGAATTTGCTTTCTCCGATATGGTACTTTCTTCCCTGGTCTAGGCCATTCTGGTTTGTTTCTGTGTTATTGTATGTCTTCCTTCATGGGTGTCATCATGGTGAATCCCAGACCAGCACAGGCCTCTGTCCACATGCAGCCTGAGTGGCCTCAGTCCTGTTGTCCTCAGCCCACTGTTGCCTGCTATGGTATGAGTTGGGCCCGGGCCAGCCTTGCCTGCCATCCCCTCACTGCGGGGTCCCAGGTGGCCAGGGGCCTGGCTTGGCCTGGATTCCTGCACACCTCCAGGCCGGGCCAGGCTGGCTCCTGTATGGGCCTGCAGTGCCGGGCAAGTCCCCCCATGCTCCATGGGGCGCGGCTTCTCAGCTGATGCCTGGAGTCACGGGAGTCCTTGGGGGGACACCTCCACATCCTCTGGTGTGGACCTGACACTCCCCCGTGCCAGAGAGCACATTGGGTGTTCCCTGGGTTGTGCCTCTGGAAGCCAGCGGGGTCCGGGGAAGCTGCTTTCATGTCAGGTCAGCCATTAGCAAGGCCACTGACACCTGCCCAGACAGGTCTGCAGAATGTCTTGTCTCTGCTGAAGAGGCTCCAGCAGGGGAAGAATTTGGCTCTTTTTGAATACAGCATATAGAACATACAGGTGCAGAAAGCCTGTGTGTTTTTGATCTCCCCTCCTCCTGTGGCACAAAGCTCTCAGAGCCGCCCTCCCCAATCTGAATCCCTGTGCTGTGTCAGTAATGGACCTGCAGCAACTGCAGAGCCTTTTGCTTGTCCCTGCCGGAAGACTGCTGGCTGCAGCTGAACAGCCCCTGAAGGTGACCAGAACTGGAGGGAGATGTGAGCAGCTGAGCTATGTCCTCCTGGCTGCCTGGAGGCCCAGTCTGTGTCATCAGTGAGGGACCAGCTGAGTCTCTGCTTGGAGCCTGAGAGCCCAGCATCCTGATGCCCTTCTTCTCTGCTATGTGCGGGCCACGTGATTCCTATGGGCATGATGGGTGCTGTGCAGGTCTCTGTCAGTCTGCACCTCTGACTTACAACAGTGCAGGTCACCTGGCTGGGACATCAGGAGAAAGTATTAGCCTTGACTCCCTCCTCCAGGGACACGTGATGGCTCATCCTGGGGCCTGCCCACCTCCCCACCACCTGCTGGCTTCTGGGTCCTGAGCTGTGATCCTGGTGTGGGGACTCTGTTGTGATGGCTATCCTGCCCTGTCCCATCTAGCTTCAAGTTTTGCAAGTTCAAGTGCAAGAGAATGACGACCCCGCTGCCATCGCCACTGGGAGAGGACAGGCACTGCCTGGCATTTAGGTGGAGTGGCTATAGGGGCTTCTGCACAGTCAGCGGCTTTAGCCTTTGTAAAAAGAGGCACAGAAGTGACTGTACATCTGTGAGGTGGCTTCAGAGCAGGGTACCCCAGGGTCAGCTGAGGGGAGAGGCTAGAAATGGAGCTAAAGTCAAACAGTAAAGTTTGAAAGTAGAAAGGGACAGGTGGCATTTTTTAAGACTGTAGGTTGGAAAATAAGCCCCCAAAGTGATGGTGGGGTGTGGCTTCTGGTTTTCAAGACCCTTAGGAACAGTCGATAGTATGCAGCCTCCTTCCCTGTGAACGAATGTGCACTTGCAGGGGCACCTCCATCCATGTGGATGCCATGTATGTGGACTGGCAGGGACTCAACCTTGTGTCTGGCTTCCTGTGCTGGTCGTGTTGCCCTTTGCCATCCATCTACACCCTGACCTTTTCTCCACGGAGGCCCAGCAACAGTGGAGCTGGAGTCTGCTCCAGGGCCTGCTTCCCCTGCTTGGGATCACCTCTGGTCCTTGGCCCATATCACTTCCTTCCTGTGGCACGACTCACAGGAGGAGCAGGGCCAGGGTCTCCGCATGGCTGCTAGTCCTCGGTACCGCATGCTGGAGCGTTGTGCTCTGAGGCTGGGGACAGCGCCGCCCTGCAGGAGCCTCACTTCTCCCTTCTGTAAGGAGTGTTTGAGACCAGCTGCTCACCGGCACCTCCCCCTGCCCTGGGAAGAGCCCGTTTGGCTCGAGACTGTCCTGTCTGAAACGGCCTGTCAGGCTTTGTAAATATTTGATGACGGCAATGATAGAGAGACAAAGGCGTGCTCTGTTCACAGCAGGGAGTGAGATGGTGACATTGGAACGTCCCCGGCCCTGCTGCTGATTTCCTCAGAGGTTAACAGATAGGTTTTCAGGCAGCCCTTTGTGTCTAATACCAAGGGCCAGGGCAGAACCCTTGGGCCTGGTAGGGCTGAGCAGGGGTTCACTGCCAGCTTCCTACCTGGGAACCAGGCTGGGCCAAGGTCACGCTGGGGTCTTACCCTTCTGACTTGCCCTGGCACAAGGTGGGCTTGGGAAGTGAGGTTTGTTCTTGATATGGTACAAGCTCTTGGCAGTCCACAGAGCACTCTGCCCGGTGCCACACTGAGCTCAAGTGGCCCTGGTGCCTTGTCCCTTCAGCCTGAGCCCAAGCTTCCCAAGGCAGCTGTGTGTGTGTACTCTGTAAGACTCTATCAGGCCCTGTGTGTGTGCGTGTGCGTGTGTGTGGTGTGTGTTATCTGTGCTTCACCCACTAGGGACCAGCCTGCCCTGCGGATGTGTCTGTGGGAACGAAAGCCCTTTGAGGAGGCCTGGTGGAGGGGTCATCTGACCTGCGGGCCAGGTATGCTGTCCCTTTGGGAGGACTGGCTTCCGTGACAGGCCTCTGGGCTACACTCGGGGAAGGGTGGGTGCTGGCAGTCACCGGCCTGTGGACAAATGTGTTTGCTCTGGTGTCTCTCTTGTGTGGTGAAGGCTGAATCAGGCAGGCTGCAAGGTGATTATTAGTGGTCACTGTGGAGGCTAGTCATCCTTGCTGTCTGTGAAGTGGGCAGGGAGCTTCTGCAGGCTCAGGGATACCAGGACATGTGCAGGTGGTGCATACCAGACACTCACGGTTGGATGGGTGGGGCAGCCTCATGCGTTCGGGCTGGCTTGGGTGGGGGCTCCTGCAGGGAGCGTTGTCCTTCCTTGGAGGACTGATGGTGCGGGAGGCAGTGGGAAGCAGGTGCCAGGAAGGATGAAATGAGGATGAAATGAGGATGAAATGAGGATGAAAGAATGTTTTCTTCTTTCATTGAAAGGAAGAAAGTGCAAGTTAAAGCCAGGTGCTTCCAGGCTGTGTGCAGCCACAGAGGAGGTGGAGAGAGCGTGCAGAGGGGAGTGGACTCTGAAGGTGGAATAGGGAGTGTCCGTGTCCTTGTGCCTTGTACATGACAGTGTCCACGGCCGAAGGGCCTCTGCAGGTGGATCAAGTTACAGAACGAGAGACTGGGGGCTTGTCCTGCACATGCGGCAGACCTGACATCACTTCCAGGGTCCTTATGAGTGGAGAGCAGCAGGGCTGGAGTCAGAGAAGGGGACAGGGCTGTGGAAGATGGCGTAACTTGGTGACGGTAACTTGGTGCCTCTGGAAGCTGGAGAGGGCAGAGAAAGGCATCTCCCAGAGCCCTGGGGAAGCGCCCTGCCCACCCTTGGCCTCTCCAAGCGTGACTGGTCTCATGCATAGCCTCTGGAGCTGAGTAAATGAGCATGGTCATCAGCCCAGTTGCTACCATGGCCAGGCTGTGTGGCCTGGATGTTGTCCCTGCTGGGCAGCCGTGAAGCCTCGTGGGTAGAGAGCAGCCCAGGGCTGGACACCAAATGGAGAAATGCTTGGAGGGCTCCCTGTGCAAGAGCCTGAGTCACGTGGGCTCAAGGACAGAGCCCTGGGAGTGAGTATGGGTTGGCCAGCTGGAAGGGGCTGTCCTGGTGAGGCCTGGGCAGGAGCAGCTGAGGGTGAGGCCTCATTCGGAATGTGTGAACGGCCATCTTGCTGGTGGGTAGTAGAGAGCATTGAAAGACCTTGGGGGGTGGTGTATAAAAATAGAGTCTGGAAAGATAGTTGTGATGGATGTACAAAGTGCTGGGAGTCAGTGAGGCCAAAACAGAGACCCTGTTCTTCCCTCCACAAAAGCTGGATGCTCACCTTTCTGATGGGGAGGTTAATGGTGGCAGGTAGAAGAGAAGGCCCGGGCCTACATCAGACACAGTGTATCAGCTCTTGCTCACCGTGGGGCCTGAGGTGGGATGGCTTCTAAGAGGCTCAGGCAGAACTTCCAGGCTTAGACTGGAGATCTAGTGGCAGTGGAGGGTTGAGGGTGGCTCGGGGAGCTTGGAGAACTCTGAGTGCCCCCCCACCCCACCCCCACCCCTATGCTACTGGGGATTGAACCCTGCTCCTTGGCACTAAGTTGCACTCCCCACCCCTTTTAAGACAGGGTCTTACTGTGTTGCCTGGGTTGAACTTGAACCTGGAATCCTCTTGCACGAGCCTCACAGAGTGCGAGGGTTACAGGTATGTGCCACTGCACCCGCCTCCCAAGGCTCCATTCAGAGCCCCAACTCCCCTGACACAGTGTTATGGGAAATTTGAGAGGCCTGGTGTGGGGGTGCCATAGAAGCAAGCTGTAGGCTCCTCGCTGAGCCTTTAGGTCTCATGTGGCTGAGAGGAAGAGGGTGGGTGGTGTGCGGTGCTCTGTGACAGAGGCCACAGGGAGGATTCTGCAAGGATTCTGCCCCAGGTGAAGGTTCCAGTAAGTCCCTAGCACCCTGGGGCTCAGAGCAGCTCTGAGGGATTCCTGGGGGCACTGAGAGACCCAGGATTGGGGGAGGGGGAGGCGAGGGGTGAGCACAGGGAACTCAGCCAGGCAGGCATCTCTGCCTGTGGGGTCCTCCGGAGCTTGTGCAGCAGTGCATGTAGATGAGGTGTACCTCAGGGGTGCATGTTCCTGGAGAAGTTGGGCCTGATGGAAGTCAGAAGGCGCTGCCATCTGTGGGGACCCTGCGTCCCTCTATCACCCAGCCACAGATTTTACTGCCAAGCTTTTTCTGCTGGGCAGGTGTCGCTAGGCCTGGGAGGCACAGGACAGGTGGCCCAGAGGGACTTCCCTTACCAGGGCCAGGGATCCCCTGGTGTCACCAGCAGCCCAAGTCAGCCCTGGATCAGGTAGCACGGGCTTGGATGTAGGTGGGACCCATTGTTTGGAGGCTGGTGGTCCATGATGGACTAGGCTTTGCCTCAGGCCTCTGTCACCACCCCAGGTTCCCCTCCTCCATCGGCCTCCTCTCTATTCACCCCCTGCTGTGTCCTGTCTGTCCCTCTCAGCCCCGCTCACCTCCCTTGCTCCGTCTCCATACCCACCCCCGCTGGCCAGTGCACTCTCTGTCCCTTTGTCCCTCTCGCCTGTCTCTGTCCCTCTGGCCTCCCTGGCCCTGTCTGGAGCCTGGTCGCCATAGCAACAGTTGCTGCTGTGGAAGCTGGCGCCTGCAGAGCCTCATCCCGTGGGGAAGTATTTTTGGCACTGCTGGGGGATTTTATTTTATCTTTTGTGTTGACGTTTACCAAGTGGCACAGAGCTGGGTGGCACTGGAGAAGCCTCCTACTGGGGCCCATGGTCCCGTGGGCCTTCCCGTGCCATCTGTGAGTATAGGACCTCCAAATGTGACTTGGGTGCTTTTTTGGGCAGTGGGTCTTGGGCTGCAGATGTGTCAGGGGACAGGGGGAACCCTGGAAATGGGTGGATGTGGAAGATAAAGACGGCCAGGTTGGGGCTGAGCCATGGAATGACTTGGGCGCCAGAACCCTTGTCCAGCCTCAGGCCACGGTTTTGCAGGATTCTGCCCCTGAGCCACTTTACAGATGGGAAGACAGATGCCCAGAGGGTGGGGTTGCAGGTCACCACCGTTGCTCAGAGCCCCTCTGGTCTCCAGCCAGGGCCTTTGGGCTTGATCTGTGTGGGACTGTGTGGGCCCTTACTGAGGAGTCAGTCCCCTGTCTCAGTTTCATGCCTGCCCCTGCGAGCTCTTGCTGCTATGGAGGTTTGGTTGATGGTCCAAAGAGAGAGAAGAGGTGATACGCACTTTTGTGTTCCCTGCGGTGACTGGTTATTGAGAACCAAGCCTGCTGGAGGACCGCCCGGCCTCTGTCCACTTGGGCTGTGCTGATTGCCTTGGCGCCTCTGCTTGCCTCGGAGACTCCAGGCCCACCTGGCTGCTCTCTCCTGGGCCCTGGCATGCCAGGGAGGGTGGTGGCTGTGTAGCTGGTGGAGTCAGCAGAGCAGATCCTGGGAGCCAGTGCGGTGGATGTGTCTGTACATTTGCCTTGCCATGTGCATGCCCTCAGCATGCTCACCTTGCCTGTACCTGTGCCCTCAGGTTGGGTAAAAGGGGCTGTTCCATGCCCTCCAGGGAAGTGTGCACAGTGCAGGCCCAGGGCCTGGCCTGCCTCCACCTCTGCCATTTCCTTTGGGCAAGTACTGTGGCAGTGACTGGGTGTGTTGGAGCCTGGGTGGCAAGAAGCTGGCATACTGGGAGATGGCAAGGGTTGGACTTTGCCTCAGCCACCCCTGGAAAACTCCAGCTTTTCACCTGCTGAGTGAGGAGGATTTGCAGCTGGCAGAGAGGCTGTAGGGCTGCCAGTGGTGCCCACCCCTAGCCAGGGCTTCTCCAGACCAGAGGGGCTGTCTGCAGAGGTTCTCACTCTGGCTACGAAATCCCAGGTGAGGGCAGCCCTGCAGGAAACTGACTGGGACACGAACTTGTCACCAGGGGAATCTCAGAATAGCTGGGAAAATGGCACTACCGCCCACCTTGTTACCAGGGTCTCCCGCAGCCCTTTATATTGCGCTAACACTTTCAGGCTCACATAATGCTCAAGTAGCACAGGGCTGGGGCTGACTATCCCTTGTCTGCTGCTCTCCCTTCCTCAGAGTGGGACTTTGTGCCGTGCAGCACTGTCCCTGTCACCGTGTGCAGCAGGTGCTCCCTACCTGCTCGAGGTGTTCTCGCTGCTCCTCGAGGAAGAGCCCAACAGGTTGCCGGAGTGGAGCGAGAAGCGTGAGGGTTTCTTAGAAGTGGTAATTCTGTCTCCAGTGAGTATCAGCGCAAACCCCAAAGCCATTTATAGAACAGATGCCAAGGGGAGCACTTGAGGGATTAAAGTCCATAGTAACCTTGCACTGGAAATGGAAATAGCCTTGCTGTAAACACTCGGCTGCACAGTCCGGGCTGCTGGCTGCTTCCAGGCCTGGGCTGTGTGGTGCGGGGACACTGCCAGCTCATGCTTTCAAAGTTTCATAAAGTCCTGTGGATTACAGAGAACTGGGAGACACAGAGGAGGAGAAAAGCTCGGGTATCCAGGGAACCCAGCTGCAGTGCGTGTCCCTGAGTGTGCTCTCTGGTGTATGAAGTTTGTGTGGATGGCCCTATGCCCTCTGCCCATTGCCTTCCTCCTGGAACAGGGGCTGCAGAACGCCCTGTCACCTCCACTGGGCCCTTTTGGTGTCCAGTTTCTTCTGCTATTATAAATAACACCACAGTGACGATTCCCAGAGAAGACACACAAGTAGTGTGATTTTGGATGGGTTCCCTGCCGAGGAGCCCAGAGGTGACATTTCTAGGTGAGCAGACTTTGGAGATGTCATGTGTCTCTGTCACAGCTCCCTGCTGGAATAGGTTTTTTCAGTTGAAAGTAGCATTTTTGTGTTAACATTTCCTGACAGCTTCTTGTTTTGCATTCTGAGAAATATTTTGAAGGTAACAGAGGAGGGATGTCTTTATAGAGAGAACTGTTCGTGCTGCCCTCTCCTGGGCCATAGCACCCACCTCCCCGTGTCCTGCCACCGGCTGGCCGCTCTTCCCTTATGTCCAGTGCACGTGTCCTGCATGTGCGCATTCATGTGTGCAGCGCTCCTCCTCTGACTGTCACCTGGAGAGGGTGTGTCCTTGAGATTTTCTGATGTTTGCACCAAGGACGCGGTGGCACCTTTGAGACCATGATCTGCAAGGCCCCTGGGAAGCTTTTGTACTTCAGAGCATCTCCCAAGCGGGAGGACTTTGTCCTAGAGTTGGGGTAACTGGCCACGGTCCACCTCTATTCCCGGTGGAGCAGGTCCACGGGGAGCTGGGCTGGAGGTGGGCAGCCAGCAGCCAGGCAGAAATTTGATGCCTCAGCTGTGTCACCTGGGATGCGCCCCCTCCCCACTCCACACACCTGTCAGGTATGTGGACAGGGTGACGGCAGAATGCGCGCCTTCTCTGCCTGCTCTGGGTGTCCCGTGCATGTGATCTGAGGGGTGGAGACCTGCCCACCAGCCCCTTCCCAGTGGTCCTTTTTCGGAACATCTTGGGTCTTTTGGTCTTTATCTGTTCCCTTCACTTCATGGGGCTCTGAAGGGTGTGGCTGGTGTTGAGGACAACCTGACTTGGGGGCTGCTCCCAAGGCTATGCTGGGGAGGAGACAGATCTGCTGTGGGAGAGGGGTGCCCTGTGTCTGGGCATGCTTGCAGCAAGCTGGGCAGGTGGCCTGGGGCAGGCTGCCCTTTGCCCCTCACCTAGCCCCTCAGGAGAGGGTGCAGTGAGCGCCAATACTGCCCCATTTTCTTGAGAAAGGGCCTCCCACTGGGGTCAAGGCCATGACGACGTGTTGTGTGATGTGAGCACAGTGCTGCAGCCACACTCGTGTGTGATGCAGTTTGCTATGTGGCATGATACCTGGATTGTGACGGTGACCTGGTTGTGAAATATATAGTGTGTGGCTTGTGCTATGTTCCATGTGACACAAAATGTTGACGTGATGTGTGTGGGTATGATGTGTGTGATGCATAACAAGATGTATGCCATAGGGCTGTGGCCTGTGCTGGGTCCTGTGTGATGTGCTGTGCTGTGAGGCGACAGTGTGTGGACCACGTGTGCCATACTACGTGTGACATGAGATGGGTCATGATGTGTGATGTATAGAACCTGTGATACATGGTGGGGCTGGAGCTGTGGAGCTTCCCAAATGTCCAGGTTCCTTGTTGCCACTTCCTGGGGGGTCCTGGCCGGTCCCAGAATGGAGGAGGCAGATGGGTGTCAGCCTCTGACCAGAGCCGGCTGCCTCTGGTGCACCGGGGGGGGGGGGCCCTCCCAGGGAGAGCTCCCCTCAGCTCCCTGCTCCTTTGCCACTCATTCGTTTGCTCAGTCACTCAGTCGTTCATTCACTCAGTCACTCATTCATTAAGTCATTATTGTCTCACTCACTGGACTTACTGACTTAACTCATCGATTCAACCCATCCACCATTAACTCATTCTCTCACTGTTAACTCATTTGCTCACTCAGTCACTCATCAGACATTTCTCAGCCACTCATGAACATTTCTCAGTTCACTCATGAACTCTTCTCCATTTACTTGTCACTGATTCCTTTACTCATTTGTCAGATTTTTATTTACTCATTCATTTTTCTTTAACACTTCCGCAGTCACCATTTAAGTCTGTCTTGATGCATCCATTCATTCATTCCTTGATTCCTTCACTCCTTCACCACTGATGTTCATCCATCACCTCCCCCCATCCTGGTCTCTCACTGCACCCCTCTCACTGGTAGTTTGCTAGCTCTTTCATTCATGGCTCATTCATTCGCATGCTCATTTATGCATTTTCAGCCTTCAGTTGTGGGCGGCGCCCTGACCCTGTGAGGAATAATTATCTCCCTGCCTGCTGGGTCACCGTGGGTTTCAGTGAAGTCAGTGACTGAGAAGTTGGGATAAGGAGAGTTGAGTGTCGGTGTTAGGACTGATTCTGTTATCAGGCTTGGGTGGCTGCCCTGCGTGGTGGATCATAGTGAGTGAGGGTCACCATCGGCAGGACTGACCCAGAAGAGGCCAGCCTCCATCCAGCAGTCTTCCCAGTGTGGCTCTGATTTTCCGTGGCATAGGCTTGTATATGAAGCCTTCCCAGATGGCCCTTCTGCGCCATTTCCTAGCCCCAGGTTCCCCAAGGGTTTGTGCGCATAAGTTTCCAGCCTCGCCTGTGATCAAGGACATGTGCCATGGGGTCAGCTGGAATCCGGTCTGCTAAGTTACCGTGTCTGCCTGAGTCCCAGCTTCCCACTCTGTGAGAGCAGCATTGACATGCACACTCAAGGGCAGAAGCTGTGTCTCTTGGTCACCTTCATGGGACAGTGTCTAGCTGCCCAGCAGATCTTGGCCGTTGCCAAATGTTTGCCTGAATAAGGAGAGAAAGGAAGTGTGGAATAGAGAGTGTCTCTCTTTTGCTAGGTGAGTGGAAGAGATGCTTCACGCTGAACCTCGGGATTCTAGGCAGAGAGTTTTGCTCCTAGATCTCAGGATTGTCCCCACCTTTTGAACATGAAATGTGGTAGGTGCAGAGGAAGAAGGGCTTGGTAAGGCACTGACCCTGAGCTTTTGTGGACGAATGGAGAGGGCCCTACCATCCTTTGGAGTCACCCGTCTTTGAGGAAGGGGGCACTGGCCGAGTGCCATGCACTGCGTCAGATGTGGGGCTCTATAATGGATACCTGGTCCACTTTCCCACAGGTGGTTGGAGCGGAGCACCAGGATGGCCGCGCGTCTGCAGTGGCATGCCTGGGGAGGCCTGGCTCGCAGAGAAGGCGGGGTAATTGGGCTGGCGAGCTTGGCAAGGCTGCGCTTCTTTCATCTGTCATTTCGTTCCCCTTTGTTGTTCATCTCTGTAACTTCGGTTCATCATTTCATCACATACTTGCAGATCCACACAATAGCAATTTTAACAAAGATGCGTTCACAAAGGTGTCCGCCCTGTAATTAAACCAGCCTTGGATCTTTGTGCTCTGGGAGGTTTGGAGTTTGCACTTAGAAATTTTATTTATTATTTCATTAAAATTTTTAGTGGCAATTTCTGGAGATTCCAACATGTGTCCTGGTTTGGTATAAACTAGCAATTTTACCACATTCAGGACGAAGGAAGAATCTGAGGACAGTTGAACTCCGTTTACCCACTTCTCCACGCTCCTCGTGGTATAGTTAGGTAATTGTATCTTGCCCATTTTGTACATCACATTTTTATTATGGTTCTTATATAGTCCATATCAGTTGAGGATAATGCATTTATCATTGCCTTTTCTTTCTATTTTTTTTTTGCAATTCCATCTGAAATCATTGGTGTTATCTGAAGATTTACCCTTTGTATTTTATTCATCACTACTGTTTGCCAGTGACGGTGTCTTTCTCTAGAAAGTGTTTATTTTTATTTGGGTAATATTTTTGTAGAATGTAAAGTGTAGATCGGCAGCTCTTTTTTCCCTCTCCAGCCCTGAAGGTGTTCTTCCGTAGCCTTCCGTGGTTGCTTTTGAGATCAGCTCTCGGTCTACTCGTCGTTCCTTTGAAAGCAGTGTGCTGCCCCTGCCGCTCGGCTGTTCTTGAGATTTTCTTTGTATGTTGAATTTTTAAGTTTTAAATGTAATGCGCCCAAGTATGATTTTCTTTGTATTTATCCTCTTGGAGTTATCATGCCTTTTGACCTATGCATGTCTGGCTTCATTTTGGAAAAATTGAAGATGTTTGTTTGCTTAGAGATAAAGTCGCTGAAACTGGCCTTGAACTCACTACATAGTCCAGGCTGACCTTGAACTCACAGCAGTTCTCCTGCCTCTGCCTTCTGAATGCTGGGATTACAGGCATGAGCCACCATATCCAGATGGATGTTTATTTTTAAAATGTTGCTTTGGTTCCATTTTTAATGCCCTCTTCTTCCGGAACCCTGTTTGTACATAGATTGTACCCTTCCATCTATCTTCTATGCATCTTTCTTTACCTTTGCTCTCCCTCTTTCGCTTGTATATTTTCTGTGGCCTATATTCCACTTTGCTGATGCTTTTTTAACTTCTGTATCATCTGCTGTTAAACCTACACAGTAGCAGCTCAGTTCCTGAACTTCGTTTGTGTTCATGTGGGGAAGGTGACTGTGCTTGTTTGTCACCTGGAGCAGAATTTGCCAACAGGAAGCAAGATTTTTCTGACCACTTCTGTTTCCGAACTTCTGTTTGCCAACAGAAGCATTCGTGAATTGAGCTATTACCGTATTACTGTATATTGAGTTCCTAATTTTAGTCTTTAGTCTAAATTTACCTTTTACTCTTGTTTCATAGATTTCAATTAT